>VDFB02276935.1:0-41441 GCA_007258455.2 Sequoia sempervirens
TTTGTGGTGAATGTGTTATTTTGTGAATTGTGTGTTGGTTGCATGATTGGGCAATCTAGTAAGACCCCTTGGTCATGACGGCATCAAGTACCCATGCACAAATGAAAAATATATCTCATAACAAGAGAAAAAAGATAAAACCTCGTGGAAAAATTCCTCTCCAAAAGGCACTAAAAACTAAGAAGCCTCCAAAATAGTGTTTCAAAAAGAGTAAGAACATGAAGAAAATCACTAAAGCATAACGAAATTACAAAAAACTATCAAAAGATTACTCCTATAGTGCTATAATTGAAAAACCTCCTCTAAAATCAAAATGATGATTAGGACCAAGAAGAAGAAAATTATATGAGTGACCCTAATGAATACTCGAACAATAATCAAATGGCAAACCAAGGTAACAATATGACAGTCAAATATATAAATGGCACATCAATCTACACAAGTGACCCCAATAACACAACTCAACCAATGCAAAGTAAATTGCAAGCTAAAAATACATGTGCAAAGAAATTGATCAATTGAGGATGGAAGGTCACCTCCACAAAACAAGAATACAAGAGTATTTATATGGTATGTGTTTAATTTCATTGAAATACATGAATAACCAATCATTGCATCCATCTAATGCATAGGAACAAAAACTAGATACAGAGCTCACTCCAAATCAAAACCAAAGAATCATTGGCACCAACAGTATGAATCACCCCGCCCCCATAATGATGGCAAGGGAGAAGGATGGTAGGTCCACTAAAATTGTGTCACAATGTAGTGCATGAAGGAAAAGAGACATCGGCAAAACGTGTACAAGATAGTACATGCAACTAAAAAAGGGCATGCAAAACAAGACACATTTGCATGAAGGTAAACGAGGTTGTGATTACAAATAATAAAGCATACACATCAAACCCCCGCAAATATTTATAAAGTAGTACGAGTACAAAACAAGGGACAACAAGATAGGTAAAATCTACAAAATGCATGCAAAATAGTAACAATTTTATCTCAATGCATTTACAATTGAAAAAGTGCACTCAATGTGTTAACAATGTCTAGAACTAACATGTTGGAAATGCATACAGAACAACTCAAATGAAGTCATCTCATAAAACCATAACTTTTCCATGTGCTAAAATGTTTGATTAATCAAACAGAATGTGAAATAATGAAAAAATTGAATAAAAATTACCTAGGGAAAATTTTGGAAAGAGTGTATGGATAGTTGTGAAGAGCTCTAAAATACCTTTCAAGCACTACAAGAATTGCAAAAAACAGAGATCCAAGTAAAAAATTATGAGCTCATGAACCAAAATAAAGGTCTAACTTTGATAGGCAATAAAATGTACCAAATAGCAAAATCTAATAAAAACACCTACACCACTGCAAAGTACTCAAACCCAACTATCTAATGATATCTCATTTGCCAAATTTTAACATTGTAATCCCAAGTTTGCCAAATAGAAAAAAATAGCTCCCCTGGGGCTAATTAGGGCTAGGGGGCAAGGTAGGTGGGTCATACTCTTGATGTTAGGATGATGTTAGCAAAAAATATTGGGCAAAATATTGTCCAAATAGTTGGAATATGCCCTTATCGGAAAACCACTAGTGAGTGTTAGAAACCACCTTTGAATGTCTGAAATCACCCATGTAGGAAAATCGTCAATCATACAAGTCAAACCACCCATTGACCTTGCAAAACCACATGTGGACACAAAAACCATTGAAAAGACACACTAAATTGTTGGAGTATAGATGAATCCATATGAAAATTAGTTGAAAATCATAGCAAATGTTAAAAGGTAGGATCATGTGAACCGAGAGTAGTTTAACAACCATTAATGGTGAGTATCAAATTGTTGAGCAGCCATGAACGACTATAAAAGCCACCAAGATACACCAGATCATATATCAATGTTGTCAAGGATGTATGATGCATGTTAGAGGATGTAGATTTAGTTCCTACATTTTGCACTAAAGCAATTCATGCAATTATGTACTCAATGAATTGGGCACCCACAAATGTGCTTGAAAATATCACTCCTAAAAAAGCATGGATCGAGAAGTAGCCCTCAATTTTACATGTGAATGTGGTTTGGTGTACAACCTTCAAGCAAATCCCCTAGGTGCAAAGGATAGAGTTGGATAAAAAGTCCTTAAAATGCATTTTGCCTATTTGCAATTAAGAGTTGACAGATATCGACTTATGAATTTCGCTTGAAAGAAGTTGTAAGTCAATGGAGATGGCTTTTATGAGAAGAAATGATGCATCATAAACTTATCCTCCTGCTTCCCATGGAAGATTATGACACCTTTAGCTTATGTTTGCAATTGAATCATGAGAGCATCACCATTTAAGGAGCTAAGAGTAACTGGTGTCTCCATACTTCGTCCCAAAGAAGGATTAGAATATGTCAAATCAATTGCTAATCTAAAAAATAGATCGCCAGGGGAGTAGAAATTATGTTTAGGCCCTTGTCTTTCCACTTCCTTAAGCCAAATTAGTTTTGAACTTGCATATCTACCGATGTTCTAAAATTTCCAAAAAGCTCAAAATCACTTTTTGGTAACTCCTCAAGGTTAGGCATGATGTAGTCTCCATGCTTCAACACATCCCATGTGGAAACTTCATCTTCAACTCACTTATGCATTCATTATCGAGTGACCTTCTTGGAAGATTATCAATCACAAAGATCAACTTATCCTCATAATTTGATCTCAAATCATCAATGAGCTGAAAACCACATTCTATCTCATGCTTGGAAACTTCACCCAGATGCCATATCTTGCTATTATCACTAGATATTTCATCTTCCATCACAAAGAGGGGGTTATCAAAAGTTGTCTCTACACCCACTTCAAAGAGAGGATTATCAAGAATTTGAAAATCATTCCTTTTATCTTGCACCAATCGGACTTGTTGATCCAAATCTGCACATGCATCTTCTTCTTTTTTTGGAAACCCTCTAAGTCAAACTCCTCTTGAAGACTATCAAGCTCATCAATTACTTGATTGATTTCTTTAGCTCTTTGTTCATACTCTTGTACCCTGGAAAGCTTGGTATCAACTAACTGATCTTCTACCTCCATTAGAGACATATGAGCATTTTCTAACATGTTCTTTGTTGAAACAAGCTCAAGACAAAGCTCATCAACCTTTCTCTCCCTTTCTTTGAATGCACTAATAGCCTCCTTTGCAAATTTGATGCAATTATCTTGATCTCTAATCAAGTGTAGGTACTCTTTTTTCACTATTTCCAAAGAGTCTTTGATAAGATGCAAGTTTGAAGAAGTGACTCTCCCCTCAACACCTTTCTGCATAAGGATTTCAAGGATCTTGTGAGTGTTGTCCAACTTTGTGTGGACCTAAATCTCTTTCTCATTGGTGACCAAGGGTTGATTCTTCAATTCACATTACTCCCTAGGTCTTTGTGCAACCAAGTGACATGGTTCCTCATGCAACAAAGATTTTGAAATATCTTCATTATCAAGAGCCATATGATCTTCTAAATCTACTTCCTCCTTACTGTCAATTTGATCAAAATTCATGGTAGCACCCAACTCCAGCAATGAGTCATTACTAAAGTTGATTTAAAATCCTCATCAGGCTCCATTTCAGCATGCTCTTCTACTGGATTCTCAGAGAAGTTGAACTGGTGTTCTTCACGTATAAGAGAATCCCACTCAAAGTCTAGATTTCCATCACTAGAATGATGAAGATGCTCCCCAATAGGTGGTGTTTTGCAATTTTCAATAGCATTAAACTCTTCATTAGAAGTTGCAACCTTCTCAAAGAAATCATTATGGATCTTTGCCATACAAGCTTCTTCATTAAAGACATCTTCTTCAATAGCATCCTCATGGCTTACATTGTCCTCTAAGATTTGAACATCATCTGAATCAAAAGGAAATTCATCCCACACAGGATCCTCATTATGCTTAGGTGCCATCACACCCAAATCCGATATGCCAAAGGGTTGATTGCTTTGTTCAAGAAAAAAGTGATCATAGTACTCCTCATGATTAGTTCCCTTTGTGATTAAATCACTTCCCAATACCCTAGTACTAGCATCATGATAACCATTCTCCTCCATATCTTGCAAGATCGAATTAATCCTATCCAAACCTCTTTGCTCACCACATATTGAAATTTTTGGATTGCCATCATATGTGTGAACAGCATCCAACTCAAAGACACCCAAGCCATAATTTGATTCCTTGCCTAGATAAGGTAAGGGTGTTGAAGCAATGCTAAGCTCCCATAGAGGAATAAAAAATGAACTCATACCTCCTAGAAGTTGATCCAACATGGTTGATTTGACAATATCCATGGCGGAATCTTCGTCAATCTTCATGTGCTCTTCATTAACAGCTTCAATAGGTGACTTTTCTTCAATTTCATAGTCATCTTGAAGTGTCATGTACTCTTCACTTGTAGCTTCATTTTCTTTAGGACTTAGAGTCCAATCTTCAATGCATGTTAATTGATTTTTGCCTTCCTCGTGCTTATTTGTTCGCTGCAAACCACAAACAAGTACTTCTTCATTCTCTCACTTCTTCACTGGTAACTTTTGAGTTTTTTTTCTTTGTTCTTCTAATGTACTTCACCAAGCCCATTTTCCCAAGTCTCAATGTCACCACTAAACTCAAGAAAGAATCAAAAGAAACCTACTTTTTTAACCCATCTGACATACTTTGATATTCTTCAAAGAGTTGGGAAGCCTCTTGTTCATAATTCCTCTTGCTCTGATCTTCAACCTTGCTAAAATCCATTGTAATAATTCTGAGTTTTACTGAATCCCCATAGGCTAGCAGGAAAACCTGCTTTGATACCACTATAATAACCCACCCTTAATTTTTTCAAACATTTGAAGTCGTTAGCGTTAGCCAAATAGTAATGATAAACAAACCAAGTAAACAACCCTCCACCTTCTGATCACCCAAATCCCAATGAGAGCATACGGTGGGAAGGGGATCTTTGCATTAACTAGAAATCAAGCTAACTGAAGAGTAAATACCTTCCACTTTTTGATCTCCTAGATCCAAATGTGGGCAAGGTGAGAGCATACAGTGGTAGGGCTTACAACAATTTTATCTCTAAGCAAACCACTTCTTCAGTGGGGTAAGTAAGCAACCAAATGCATGAAGGGAATTCATTTGCTTATTCAATGAGAATTACAACAAAGAAGTTAAACACTTGGTGACAAGTCGGCCAATCCAATGCAAAGTCCTCCACTTGTTCAGCGAGCATAACATGAAAGCAAACTAAAAATCAACCACTTATTCAACGGGAGTAGCATGTAAAATAAAGGAAGCTCAACCACTTATTTCACAAGAGCGCCACTTGTTGAGTGGGGTAAGTAACAATGTGAACACAAGAGCAATCACCAATGGTACTACCAATGGTGTTACAATAAATTTAGAAAATGCTTCAAAACATCACATGTTGCTATTATGATAAAGAAATGATAAAAGCATGAAGCATAACTCCCCCAAAGATGCTACAATGAGAATATAAGAAAACCTCAAAATATACCTCAATGAAAGGGCCTTCAGAGGTCTGTAGAAGGTCGGATAAGTTGCTACTACAAGTTTGATACACTTTTTCAGGTCTGATACAACGTAATAGCAGTCTAATATGACCAACCAACAAGCTCCAAACTCCAACAAAACACCAAAGAACTCAACCAAGGTGCAAGCTATGCAAAGGACAAGTCTAGGCGCCCTCCAATCAACCCAAACAATGAAAAGGGGGTATTCGAAGCTAAACAATAGCAAAGCTAGTCACAACAGCAATTATGCCCTCAAGGCAAGATGTACGACCCTTTTAGAGGGGCGACTAGCTCCAATAAATCCAAATCTCCCTTAAAAAATTTGCTCTTGCATAAGGTGGCGCCCAAGATTGAGGAAACACTTGCAACCATACCCACAAAATGTTATGACCTCCTCCAAATAGCACGAAAATAAACGTTGGGTTTGCCTAGGTAAAAATGGTATAGCCAACAAGCAAAAACCCTCTGAGAAGCACTCCCAAAACACTCCAACCTTTGCACAAATAGTTATCATACCAAAACATTGCTAGAAGTCATCATAAGTAACCAAACTAAAAACGAACCATCACCGATAAGCTCCAATGGTGATTACTGAATGCAATCACACTCCACCAGTTAGGGATTATCTTTCAAATCTGAAATCAGCAACCCAAAGAGGGTTTTTGTCCTCTAAAGATTCAAGAAAGAACACTTTGGTTCCAACCTGGCAACATAATTTTATCTCCAAATTGCATAATCCTCAAATCAGAGCTCAAGTGCATTTAAATAGGAAATGAGGGAGAAATTAGGGCAACCATTTCAAATTCCCTTTTCCTTCCAAATGGGATGCCCAAGTCCAAAAAGGAAATAATTTACTTTAAATTCAATAATCCTCCATCTAGGCATCCACTTTAGCATGATCAAAAGAAACACTTTTTAAAAACAACTTAAAGTTACCTAGGCTAGGCGTGGGGGTCCAAGGGGCCTTTTTTTATAACTTAATAACTTTAAGTTGTAATATTTCCCTTTTCGAACTCCAAGACTGGTGGAAGCACTAATCTTCCAAAATTGGTAGAGCCCAATGCTTGAAACTGCCACTACTGCCATAAACAAAAATCCTAAACTAAATTGTTGCCAGGACCACTGCCATAAATAGCACTTACTAAAAATAGTGTGACCAAACTCAAAATAAGCCCAATCTAAGATGTAGCTGTGACTTACTAAAAATAGTAGTTACTGCCCACCAAGAATCTTAGAAAACCCAAAAAAACCAAGAAAACTCTTTGGCAACCATTTACAATTACCCCGCCCCCCTCCCCGCCCGTGAAAGTGTTGGTAAGAAACCTCCAAGAATCTTGGAATCCCTTGAAACACCTCCAAATAGCCTACGAGACTCTGAAAATAGGCTAACGGTCACTAAATAGCTTAGGGCGAAAAAGGCAACATTCTAGCTTTTACAACACATAGAAGGTGACAATTGAACTTCCTCTTAGAGAATGCCTAAAAATTTTGCAATCCATTAAGGACCTACTATAGACAAGAAGTAGAGAAGAAAAAGGTGACACAAAAAGAAAAAATTGGCATGTGGAAGAAGTTTTCTCCTTGATTGGACATATTATAGAATACAAATTCTTTGTCCAAGGTTATGTTTTCTACCTACATGAGCAATGGTATGTATTTCAACTACTAAAGGTAGTCTCAAACCTTCCATTTGGTCAAAAATTGACATGTGGAAGAAGTTTACTCCTTGATTGGACATATTATAGAATGCAAGGCCCTTGCACAAGGTTATTCTCTCTAATTACATGAGCAATGGTATAGATTTCAACTACTAAATGTAGACTCAAATCTTCCTTTTCATTCTAGTGGACCAATAGTTGTTTATTATGATCCTTAGAAATGTACATGATTGTTTATTTTTTCCATATCCCTATGCATGTTCTTTTAATCTATAAATACACGATTAATTATTTTTCTGTCTATTCCACATAAATATACTCGCTAAGATATTTATGCTTTATATTAGGATAATTATACATAAACTAATTGTGTTTTAAGTAGAAAGAGGTAAAATGGACGTAATTATTTGAATTGAGTGATTAAGTTGTTTTATATAGATGCATGTGTGCTTCTAGAGGTTTCAAAGGAGTCTAATTGTTGTGCAAGACCTAGAGTCAATTGTCTTTGTTGTGGAAGATATCTTATTTGAAACTAAACGTACCTCCTTTGTTGCTCAAGGTATTTCCTTATGTTGTCCAAGATATTCCTTTGTTATTTGTGACATTTACTATGTCGTGTAAACAAATGCCTTTGTTACCTAGGACAAAACTATCATAACAAATTTGATGATTTGTCTAGATTCCACTTGATGTGCAAGATGACCATTCTCATTGAGTAATATGGTATGTAAGATCTTGTTTCTCTTCGTATCAACATTGTAAAATGGTTATGGTTGTTTCTCAACAAACCAAATAGTAGTTGGAAGATTAGTTGGATAGTGACAAGCAAAAAGCCACTTGGACTAAATATAGAAAAAGGACAAGTTTGTTTTAGAAGTAGTTCTAAAAGTTGATTTAGGAACAAAAATATGTGCAAATTGTTTTAAAATTTGTTATAACAAGATGCCACCACCAATATCAATATAAACTTGGAGTCATAGGAAAGCATTAAGCATTATCTAATGTTTAGATTAGTGATTTCTTTGCAACACTCAACAACTCATTCTAAGAGATTTTATATTAATTCAAGTACCAATTTAAAGGAGTGTGACCAATACATCAATCTGATTAAGAGGCTTGTTCATGAGGACCGATGGATATTCTTCCTTAATCAAAATATATCGCATCGTTAATTCCAAAAGTTATTTAACAAATCTTCATGGATTGTAGAAAAATCATTTAACAATCCAAATAAGAAATTGTTACTTATGTGATTGTAGTTATTTGATATTTCAATTTTGATATCTTCTTGTTACAATTACAAGTTTATTTTAAATAAAAATAAAACGCATATTCCACTTTGAAACAATTTCATTTTTTTGGTTTGCAATAAAATTAGTTTTTTCTTCTAAAATCTCAATTATTTATTTTTCCACTCCATCTACAAGACCCTAATTCAGATTCGTATACATATAAATACTTAGGGTTAAGAACTTGCAATTTGTATATATCTTGTAAGGCATTTAGTAAAAGTTAAATGTTCCTAGATTTAACAATATTTAGTGTGCTCAACAAAAGTATCTTCAAATCTAACATTCACTTTTTCCTTCAAATGATTATCTCTACTTTAGTTTTAACTTTAAATGAGGCATGCGCAAATGTTACCTGGATCTTCTTTTCTTGATTTCCCTCGAAGAAGGTTTCTTGGTCCTTGTTCTCGCCAACATCTCCAACATCAATTTTTTTAAGCAAGAGTTCCTACTATGACCCATAGAAGATTGATCTTGGCCTATGTGCTCCTTCTGTTAGCTCATACAATCTTGATATTACCTCGTCCAATTCTGGATTTTTCATCATGATCTCCATGTTGCTCTCAAGGGTTATCACACAATTGTTCAAATTTTCAAGGTTTTCCATTCTCACCTCTTTATTCCACCTTCAAGTAGCGATGTTTAGATTGCAAGGTAGCAATTCTTTATTCTTTGCAACCAAGTCACTATCATACAATCACAGCTATTTTCCACAAATCCAAAGAATTAGTAATTTCTCTCATACCAAATTGATATGTAATCTCATCAAAATATTGTGCTTATAAAAATTAAGAAACAATAAAATTATGGATTTTGTTACTTATATTCAAAATAAATGTCAATCAAGAAGGAAAGTCAAAGATTGCTATGAAAGAGAAGTGAACACATAAATTTTATTTTAGAACCCTTGAAAGGGTAAACCAAGTTTAGCAATGGTAAATATGCACAAACTATACGAAGTATTGGCATATATTTTTCACTTCCTTCACAGGGTTGTGCATGCACACTATTAAATCTATGACATGAAATACAATTTGAATTCTACTTCTCTATGTTTTACAACAATCAAATACACCTCGCCCAAATACAATCCAACCCCCTCTTGTTCATAATAGTTATGGAATGTCCCTGTCCAATAGATGGTCCCAAAAGCATAACTAGGAGGTGAAATGCCTATTTGTTTTCATTTTTTTGTATTTTTTAAATCGAGAAAAAACCATCCTTACACGTAGATCAAAAATTTAGCAATTGCTCAAAATCCCCATTTCCAAGGAACTAGAGGTTTCTATCATGTTAAAAAAATTAGGTAGGTTTAAGAGTTGCACTTCTAGAAGTAATTCCTCTAATGCAATATGTATTTTCATAATCCTTAGTGATCAACCATGCAAAATTCCACACCCAAACCTTAGAAATATTTGGTGATAGCAATAGATTTTAAGATCGAAATAAATAAAAGTACATGAGGAAAAGATTAATGTGGGAATGGCATTTGTACATTTGTCCCTTCCCCCCCTACTCCCCCTCCATGCCAAACTAAAAATGTTTAAATACAAACAATCAAGTAGTTAATAACATAATTAAAATGTTGCCTAGAAAATAGTTGACTCGCAAGATTTCACTACATGTCAAATCTAAAAACCTCCCAATTGCAGCTCTGAAAATTGCAACTAGTTTAGCATGCAATACATGCCTTCGCAACTATAGATGCAAATGCTTTCTCACTACTGTGAATGCTTATGTGACTACAAAACAACCCTCACAACTACAACTTTAAAAAAAAAACTCACAACTACAAATAAAAAAAGCATTATTCTAGTTGTAATCCTACAACTCCGACATGCATTTTCTGCAAAAACATGACAACTATACCATGATTTTGTGCTTATGGAAATTTTCAATGATTTAGGGTTTAGTAATTGCAATTTGACATGCATGTAATCAAGGTTTGATTGTAATAGCTAAACTACAAGTTAGAAAAATTATTATGTGAATCAATGTTTTCTATGCTTTGAGTTTTCTACTTATTTGCAAAGATATTGGGCTTTAGGTTCAATGTTTGGAAATTTTTCCAAGATTTGGCAAGTTTTTGCCAGACAATGAGTCTAACTCAAATTTGTGCCTACCATGCTTTTTCGAGACACAAGTTTTTAAACTATGGTTAAGAGGTTGAAATAACCACCACTTTACTTTGTAATGGGTCCACACCCTTTCAAGTCACCATCTAATAGGCACATCCTAAACGAATTGACTTTGACTATGCATTTAGCAGCCATTTGCAGCATATGCTTTACAATAAGGTTGGCTTCCGTTAACTTCCATGCCAACTTTCCAATGCTTTAAAACAATAAGAGACCCGCTTACTTTCTATGACTCGAGACTTTAAAGACTTCATAGCTTTGTCTCAGATTAATTAGATATATTCAATTATTACATGGATGAGGTAAGCATAACAATGTAACTCACTTTTAAAATGACCTTTTAACCTTCTATTTGGACCTTTGAACAACCCATTATTTAAAGGTTATTTATTTGTATAGAGTTCAGATGAACTTTAGTTTTCAATACAGCATACAATAGTAAATCTCAGAATTACCGATACAACATTTTGAATTTCATTTTTTACATGACACATGTTGGAGGGGTCCAAAAATGACAGTCAACACATTAAGTAAAATAAACTTTTCATGAAAAAACCAATATTTCAGTAGACAATATTAGTTTTTGGTAGTATTTCAAAGTGTACTAGATTATAGTAGTAATATACGTAAGCATTCACATATTTGGAATTTTGTATATAATTCAATCCGAATACATTAAATTTCGTTGATATAAATGTTATTAAGTACTACTGATCCCTACTTTCACATTAATGAGCACTTCACAAGACCATACAAAGACTTATACAAAACAATCAATAGTGAGGGAACTATTTTGAGCATACCATAGGCAAGAAGGCAACTGTTCTAAGCAGAATAAAACCTTAAATCCGATTATATGAGTTGGCTTCCCCGTTAGAAACATTGAATAAATATGAAATCATGGACATAGTATTTGACCTTTTTCAGGTTTGTTTGCAGGGAAGTTCTTTACCAATTGTTCATCACAAGGACAGCTGGTAACGTTTTATCAAATCTTTGTTCACTGAAACAAGCTTTGTTCCAAACAGTAAGATATCAGCTCAAAAAATTGTAGATTACAATGAAGGTTTCAAAAAATGCTTATCACTATAGCATGCCAAAGGAATGACAAGATTCAAGCTCCGTGGCTCTAAATGGTTCAGCCAGCACTCCCAAAAAGAAAAATGTATTGAAAGTTTGAAACATTCATTTAGATTATACAATTTAGAAAGGGCTTGCAAATCTCTCCTAAAAAGCAATTATTATCAACATGTTTGGAGTCACAGATGGCATTTGGATTTGAAGCACTAGTACAAGCTTTATACCAATAGACTATGTTATGATTTTTTCTTTTTAAATTCCAAGAATAATTTACACTAATATATAGAGTACTTAAAGAATTTTTATAATCTCAAATATGGGAATAAGAATGCTTAATGAACTAAATGATTAGGCTTTATGTGTTCAACTATCTAACACAACTTTAAACCCAAAAAATCTCACTATTATGGATTGTGGAAGTGTTCATCTCTAAAACTAAATTGTTATGGCATAAAACCTTTAAAGTTCCTATATGTCCTTGCTGATACTATCCACATTCATGTATCAACTTTTATAATGCAAACTTCAAATAAAAAACGTACAATAGTGGTGAGAAATATATGAACACAAAACACATATGAAATCAGATTTCAAATTATATTTTGCGGTATATAATGGTTAACTGTAATTTTTTCTACACAACTGATACATTGAAGAGCAATGTTTAATGTGGCATAGACGTCATTGACAGTGGACACCAAGAACCTATGAAAGGATGCCACCTAGGCCATGCCAGGCTCTCCTATGTAATCCGTTTCTGTAAACTAATAGAAAACTAGAAGAGGAAGCACTCCAAACATCCAAGTCGATGGACTGATTGCCAACCAATAAAATAAGAACACTGCCTAGTAGATTTATTGCAGTCACTCCCAAGTACCTACAAAACACAAAAGGGAACTTCTCACTACTACCACTAATAACAGGTTGGAAAACAAACATTAGACTTAATTTATCCAGATGAAATTTGGAAAGAGCAACGAAACAAGATGACCACCTTTATGAGAAACAAGGCCAAACACTTAAGAATAACATAATACATATCCCTGCAAAATTTGAGATCGATATAGTAATTTTTCTTGTTTGATCATGAATCTGGATGTCACCCAAAAGCATTTTACAGAAGTGAAATATGAATGTACTACAGAAGGAAATGACAACCAAAAACTGTGATCCAACATCAGGTGACATTTTAGGTCAAACAATATAGATTGATTCTGGTTCACTTTCCAAGGTCATACGGAGAAATAAATTTATTTTACAAAAGGAATGATCTACCTAAGATTTAGCTTTTGGCACAATTTCAACCTATTTGCAAGATTTTATTTTAAATGGCCAAATTTTAAACTGACATCTAAGGAGCTTTGATGTCAATATCTTGCAGAATTTCAGAGCCTAGATGCATTGGTTATAAATCACTCACAATCTAAGTAATGCACCATGACACTAACCTACAATTCTACATAGTGGAGGTTCCTCAAATGCCACTTTAATATTGCTTTCAATGACCTCACCCTCAACAAGCAAATTAGTCAGAGTAACGCAGGCAAAACAATATTATTAATGAACCACTTTGCAAAGGGAAATCCTCCGATTAAAAATTCAATGTTGATAAATGAAACCATCTAAAGCATTCAAATGGCCTGACTCAACTACCCCTAATAAATTAATAATTTATTGTTAATACTATGTTACACCACCGTCGGGGACGAGGGGACGCCGGAACAGGGGGACAGGTTTCCGGGACGGGGGGACAAAGGGGCCTCAATTTGGAGACGGTGGGGGGATGGCCGGTGAACGGCGGCGGGGGGCGGGGGGTGTATATACTATATACTATACATATGGTACATAAAATGCTAGTTATGAAAAGATGTATAAGACTATTAAGAAGTAAAATAGCAAAATTGCAAATGCCAAATTGAAATACTAAATAGTAAATACTTGAACATTGAACATTGAACAATGAACATTGAAGTTTTCAATATAGAATTAGCTAATGAGAAATTAGAATACTCAATACTACAATTGTCGAATTGGCAAATGGAAGATTTCTATTATATGATATCAAAAATATCTGATCATAAAGATGATTACAATGAGTAGCATGATATCAAAACAAGTACAAAATCAAAATGTCAAATAATAAAAAAATGTGTTAATTTTTTTTTAAACCATGTGATTTAAGTTTTCGCCATGGGGGACGCTCGAGGGACGCACAGGCGTCCCCCTCAACGTCTCGGGGACGTCGGGACGTCCCCGGCGGCGAGCCACCAAAACTAGTGGCGCCGTTGGAAACTTGGGAACGCCGTCCCCAAGTCTCGGGGACGTTCCCATTCTGGGAACACTCGGGATTTAGGGGGGGGACACGTCCCTAGGGTACACTGAATTAATATCAAGTACCAATTAATCATTGCTATTCTTAGATGCCTAAGCACTCCGTTTGAGCCTCCAAATCTCAATGAGAAGTAAAAGATTTCTCTCTTCCTCTGGATGCCAACCTGCAAGATATGAAGAATAAAGGCCAAAAGCCTTCTTAAATAGATGTTGAGGATGAAAAAGCGCTTTGTTCCCATGCTTTAAAACTTTGAAGCCAGTCCAGAGCCAAAAACATCGAATGTGGACACCTTTTGAACGATGAATGATAAAACTTGAAAAAAGATTTGAAGGCATTGAACCTTGGGCGCCTTTCCTCTTCAGAGTTTGAATATTTTTTCAAGATTTTCAACTTTGCTTGTTTTGACTTCAATTTGATCTTTGATTTCGGACGTTTGACAGACTCGGTGAGTTGGGTGACAGACTCACTGCAAAGAGTGATCAAATTTGAGAAGAATGTTTTGGAGGCTGCATCTTTTAAAAGCACCTTATGAGCCCTCAAAATCTTGGGCGCCCCTAGCTAGCTAGGGTGCCCAACTCTTCCAGAGTTAGTCGTTTTTCTATGTTTTTCATCTTTTCTTTTGATCTTTTTTCGTTTTGCACATGTTTTTGCTTCCGTTCAATTTGCAATATCTGGTGTTTGACAAATCTGTGAGCTCACTGATGACTTCATTGAATATCCTGTTCAAATCTGAAAGAAATTTCTTGGAGGTTACAAACCCTAAATACAGCTTTTAAGTGCTCAAAACCTTGGGCACCCTTGGCTAGCTAGGGCGCCCATACTTGCCAAACTTAACCGTTTTAGATGTTTTCAATTTCTGAAATTTGTCTCCCGTGTCGTGTTCATCCATTTAATCTACAGTATCTAGTGACCGATGAATCTAATGATTTGGCTGAGATGTCCATTGGAAAGCTTGAAGAATTCTGGAATAGATGACTAATTTTGCAAACCCCAGAAACTGATTTTGACCTCCCAAAACCCTAGGCGCCCCTAGCTAGCTAGGGCGCCCAAGGATCCCAGAGTTGGATTATTTTTGAGGATTTTCATGATTTCCATTTCACTTCTTTCATGCAACCTCTCTGTTCAATCCATGATTCCGGCTGTTTGATTGATCTAGTGACCCAGAGATGGATTCACTGTGAAGCCAGAAGGATTCTGAGAACAAACTCTTGGAGGCACAAACCCTAAATCCTGCATCTGACCCCTTGAAATGTTGGGCGCCCCTAGCTAGCTAGGGCACCTTTATTTGCCAGACTTAGTTTTTCTATTTTCATTTTTTTAACTTTTTACTTTCTCCATCTTCGTCGCTCAGTGTTAGCCAGTTGCCTTCATCGTATGTCAGAGCCTGAAAATATTCTAAGGCATGATCAATTAGGCACCTTTATTGGACAGGGGCGCCTAGCATCTCCAATGTTAGACAAATTTTCACCATTTTCAAAATTTTCCAACTTCCCTCCTTCGTTCTCTGTTCGTGAACATCTTTCGCCTTTGATCAATTTGTGCAGCATTTGAAACCTTGAATCTAATACCTGACAGTTGACCATCCTCCATTGATGACCTCAGAGCTCCTATTTTAGCTTCTAAAAAAACAGAATAGACCGACCAGAGATAAATTGATCTTTTGACAATTCTGACCGGACCAACCTGATCGGGAAGTATTTTCAACCAATTAAAATTAGTTTTAGCCCTAGAAACAAAAATTCTATTTTTAGAAAATTTTGCAGATATTTGTTTGAGAAGAAACCTAGAAAAAGTATATTTTTAGAAACTTTCTATTTTTAGAAAAATTCTTAAAAAGTAGGGCCGAAAAACTGTGATCTAGGTTTTGAAGACAATGTCACTCTGAAGAGACCCAGATCATCAGATTTTGAGAATTTTGAGTTTTTAACCATCATGCATGACATGCAAATTTCCATTTTTTTACCTTTTTGACAATTTTTAAAAGACTTTTACCACTTTTTACAAAATGCCCTAATGAAGCAAAAAAAATTAATTTTGGGTACAACAATGATACAAAGAATTTCCAATGCCATCCAACATTTTGTGTCATTTTTCCATTTGTAACTCACGGGTATACTAACCCTTGTTTTGTAATTGTTTTGAAAATGGTTACTTAGGTAGTGACATCTACATTGTTAAACACATTTCTCCTCATTCTATATTTAAGCATAAGGGTATTTCTGCCATCAGGTAATCTAATTGTACCTATAGATATCACTTATGTGGAATGCACCTAATATAGTAAAATTATGTGCCACATATTTCTTTCAATTAAACCAATATAATTTTGTAGTTAAAATGACAGATAAAGGGTGTGGTTGCAATTTTTTCAATGTCAAATTTTCTCTATGATATTGCTTAATTTTACATGAAATGCTTCATTTTATTTGCCCAGTACCACATGTAATTGTGTGATTCTATTTACTACCTACATAAAGAGTATTTAAGCAAGCATGAATAGAAATTGTTTTGGATGGCTATTTCCCACAATGGAAATTCCTAGTAATCATATTTGCACAAGTCAGGACAAGGTTTGAATTTCCACAAAAACAAATCCACACTATGTTTAGTCTATAGATTCAAGTCTTCAGATCTACTTTCGGTTTATAGAGGTTACGATAAAGTTCCACTAAAGATGGATTCTCTCACGTAATCCATTTTCAAAACATCTCACTTTGGTGTAAACCATCTAATGCTTGAGTTGTTAATCACAAACTAGATTTTCCAGATCTTAAAAAGTATTAGAAATTGAACATCACTCCAAATGATGTTCTAAACTAGGACTGCTCATTCCTTCTTATAACTATCCTGTTCCATAAAATGAAATCTTCTAAAATCAATTGTTTAGGTTGGTCTTTAAAAACATTTAATATAAGAGAAAACAAAATAACTTTTTACCATCTTATGCTACATTCAGATAGTTGAAGATTTAAGTCTTTAAAATTCATCCATGAAATAGGTAATTACTACAAGGGTAAAGGTGAGGTTACCTTCTTCACCTGGTCCAGCTCTATCTGCTATCTCTCTTGTTTGGCACCTTTCTTGTTATTAGATCTTCTTAACTTGTTCTTACAGACCTTCACTAAAAATGTTAAAGCAATCATTACACTACACTTTTCCAAAGTCTTCCAACTTGAGACTAAAAATACTCCTAATCACTTTTTATACTTAAATTGTTAAAGATATGTAGAGTCGAAGAAATCAATGATTTCTAGATACAAACCAAAAGTCAAGCATCTCATAAGGATTTACCTTAACCATGTAGTGGATAACATCTTTAAAATATATACTACAGATTCCAAAGACAACTTCTAAATTGTACATAAGATAGGCAAGGGAAAGTCCTGCAGTAAAATCATTTCTAAATGGAGTTTCAACTTGATCTCAATGGATTGTTAGAGATGTGAAAAAACAATAAGAGGATTCTTTTATTTTAAGGTTGCCAGTACAGTTAGTCATGTGCATTAGTGTCATTTATTAGATTACTTAAATTCTATTATGTGTAACGAAAATTCATTAAGACAATTTTAAGAAACGTATTATAAAGTATAAACATCTAATTACTTCCACCAACTCAAGAAAACCTGCAACATTCAAACATAAAGTCATGGAATGCACTTTTCTTCTCCTCCTCTTTGAAGAGTTCATTAATTCAAAGTTTGTTTATGATCCTAACAAGTTCCAACACTCTTTCTTATTTAAAGCATTGAAGAGGATCCTTTCTTCTCATAATGCCAGTTACTGCACATCAATTTGGGTTTCAGGGCCTCAATTTAGGCTGTTAATAAGTCATTTAATCTTCTACATCCTAGATCTTGCAATTTGGAAGGCAATGATGTAGAAATTCAAAGTAGAGTCATGCCATGTATTCTTTTTCTTCTCTATGAGGACTTCATTAGTACAATTTTTCTCTATTTACTTTACAAGTATCAATGTTCTTTGTCATGCTCCATGATGTATATGACAGGCTAGTTAACCATTGGTTGGCATCCTTAGCCAATTGTATAGATGCTCTAGTTGTATGTTAGCGGTATCTTTGATTTTCTTGACAGATGGATTTACATATTGTAGAGCTACTTTTGTGAATCAATTATTTAGTGAGTTGGGCCATATGCTTATTGATACATTTCATGTTACTATTCAGTTTTACTGCTAAACATATCGATGGGGACAACATGTCTAGATTACAAAGCAGATCATCCTGTTGACCACTTGTACACCACCCTAGGGGCTTAATAAGTCAGACAACTCAACCTATAAAGATAGTTTGACAGTTTGAACTTTGGCACTGTGAAGACCCCTGTCTCTGAAGCTTTCTATTGAAATTTGATACAAAACTTGGAGGGCTTTCATGACAACATAAAATGGGCATTTTGAGTAATAACTGATCATTGTTGACCATTTTTATCCAGACATCTATACTGAAATAGATTGGAATTCACCTAAAGCGACAGGAAAATCAGAAAGTGCTCATTTAGATATTCATATTTCCAAAAAGATATAATATTCTCTAAGTCATGTTCCTTGTATAGATGACTACTTTAAAGAAAAAAATACTTATACATTATCAACATTTCATTATTTATTTTAAAATTCAACAAAACATGTGACAAATAATTTAATTTAGAATTTAAAAAGGAAGTTAAAGGAACACTTGTTAGGATTCTTGGGAAACCCACTATTTGGCCAAACTGCCAATTGGTGGGAGCAAATCGGAACATCATAAAGGTAGTGAGAGTTCTGAAGGCACAAAAGGTAATTATTGGCATTTCAATTTTGCAATCATCACTTTAAAGAATGAAACCTATAATGCATTATTGGGTCAAGGTGGCTAATAGCAACAAACGCTGACCATAACTAGAAAATTAATTTGTTGTCCATTGAAAATAAAGGCAGGATGTCTAAAATAGATTTAAAGAACAAGGCAGTGAGTGAAGAGGTAGCCTCTTTTTAAAATTCATCAGATTTGGACTCTAACGAAGAATGCTCAGTAGGTGGAAATTGAGACCATAAAATCAAATGATAAAGGAGTTTTGGAGTTACGGTCTTGCTCCAAAGATGAAACCAACTCCCTCAAAGGTCTTTTCCATTGGCAAGTAGAAGATTATGAAGTCTTTAAGTCTGGTTGTAACTTTGTAGAGATCATGGAGGTCAAAAAAGGAAAGGGAAAGAATGAGATGATTGTGAAGGCTCTACTTTGCCAAGCCCTGCAGGACTATACTCTATGCGTCAAGTTTAGCCTCAAGAATTTATAGAATACAAAGTGAGTGATGTTGAGTTAACATGAGAGACCTGCACATCAATTTGCTTAGGTCAAGCACATGAAATACAAGGAATCCCTTATGGTGAACATAAATTGGAGATTGAAAAGGGATGCCAAAATGACTATGGTTGGAGATGATTGGGACCTAGGATTGAGAGCAGTTGCATTCAAAAAAATTATGGACTACAACAACATATCTTCCTAGACATATATAGAATTAAAGGGTGTATCACCAAACACATGTGTTCATAGAATCCCTGTAATACCTACAGCATGACCAATATGGTAGAAAGCATATCAAATGAATCAAAATTATGCTGCAAAATTCTAAGAAGAGATCTATAAAATGATTGATGCAGGTATAATCTTTAAGGTGCTGACAAGTGAATGGGTATCCTTGATAGTAATAACTTTGAGGAGAGAACTAAGGCAAATAAGAATATGTGTTGATTTTAGAATTTTGAAAGCAATCACCATTCAGGACGCATATCCTATTATGTTTACAGATTCTATATTATAAGTAGCTAGGCACGAGATTTACTCCTTTATCGCTAGCCTTTTCTAGATAAAACCAGATTAGCATAGTCAAAGAGGATAAAATGAAGACCATCTTTGCGGTGGAAGATACGGTTTATGCATACAATTGGATGCCACTTGGACTTTGCAATGCTCCAGCCACTTCAAAAACAGATTATCTACACATCTTTGATAAGATGGCAATGAGAAACTTCAAGGCCTTTTTGGATGACTGTTCCATTTATAGCAGTCAAGAGATACATCTATGGGCTCTAAAGGAGTTCATGCAATGTGACACAGTAACAAAATTGTCCTTGAATCCAAACAAGTGTAGGTTCATGGTACCTCGAGGGAAGCTCCTCAGAAATGTTGTGTGAGCCAAACTAAAGACGGACCCAAACAAATAAGGGTCAATGTGGATATGATAGAATAAGATGACATGACTAGAATAAAGTCCTCCTTAGGCCACATTAGATACTTAGAAGGAGATTTGTTCGAGTATCTTATCCTTTAGACCTAACAATAAGAGGGACCCCACTTGCCTTGTCCAATAAACAAGAGCAAGCTTTCAAGGAACTAAAGGTACATTTAATTAGTTCATAAATCCCTATATACCCATATTGGGATAAATAATTTCATGTGCATGTCAATGCTTCTAATTTTGTCATTGAAGCTACCTTGGCTCAAGTAGGAGCCCAAGGACTAGGTCACCCTTTGTTTTTTTGCCAATTGATTATTGCTCAAGGCATAGAAGAATTATAGCACCACTAAACGAGAGACTCTGAGCATGATTTATGCCATCCAAAAGTTGAGACTACCTACTTACAACACCATTCACAATTTTTTGTTGACCACCAGGAATTGTTGTAGCTTGTGAATAACCCCATAAAAATTCAATGGTTGATGCTTCTATAGGAGTTTACTTTTAATATTGTTAATTCTAGCAAGCGTGATGGTAGGAGAGTAATTGTCTTAGATAAAGTTGGGAGAACGTCCTAACAATATGAACGAGAATTTTTCTAATGTGCATTTATTCCAAATAGTTGTCTTACCTTCTTGGAAAGAAAATAGTGATGAATATCTATCTACTAGGTCCTTTCCATTGAACATGCAAGCCCCCAAATGGAGGAAGTTAGTATCAAAGGCATGAACATTCCATTAACATATGGGTTGACGTACAAGAGGGAAATTGATCAAGTGTACACCAATGTGTTATCAAGGAGGAGATTCGAGATGTACTCTAATAAGTACATGAGAGTTTGATTGGCCAACACATGGGTCCCAATGCTACAAGAAGGAAAGTAATTAAAGTGAGCCTCCAATGGCCAACTCCACATAGAGGCATAACAAGTGGGTATTGGGATGGCACACTTGTTAGCAAATGAAGAAGCCACTTAAAGAAACTTTATGCCCCCTAGTATTACCAAGCCTAACAACTCTTTAAACATTGGGGCTTAGACTTACTTAGACCATCGACGACATGTAAGCTAAAAAGGTGTACATACATAGTTATTGTCATAAAGTACTTAAGAAGTGAGCATGCTTGAGAATTACTTGACAACAATGATCAAAATATGGCAAGGTTCATCAAAGACAGTATTGCATTAGAGGGTCCAATTAAGGACTATCTAACCATGTAGCCAAGGATAAATTCATGTTGAATATAACTTTCAAAACACAATGTACGGTAGAATTAATGGCCAAATGTGAATGATTGACAAAAAAATAGTTGCAAAGAAGCTTCAATGAGCTTGCTACATGTTAGGCCTCAACTGTTTGATTAAAAAAAAAAAATCAAATAAAATCTCCAAAATTTCCTAAATCAAAAACTATGCCTAATCTTCTCTACTTGTTCAACCTTCTAGATTTCTTATCTAATTTCTTTATGAATTCATAAATTCCTCCTATTGTCAAATGATATCAAACTCTCCCTTATATAGGGGTTATGTCAAATGACATGCACTTCATGAAAATATTTTAAACTTACTTAGGAGAATGTGACAAGGATCAACAATCCTAATTAATTATTTTGACCATCAATTGGCTCTAGAATTAGGCACATTACCCTATATAGCATGAAGATTTAACGCTAATGTGTTGTTTCACCTTGACCAATGTACCCCAAGCTAGGAGCCATCACATGCAATGTGGTTTCAAACATGACCCCTCTTAGGACTCAAATTCAAATAAGTAAACTTAGAAATCAATGCAACATTCAAAAGCTTGTTGTAAGTCCAAACAAGGTTCTAACAGACAATACATTGTCTGATTAAAGTCTTTGAGATAGAAAATATGGATGGAGTTATCAAATCTTCATGAACCTTGAATGGAATGTGTAGAATGCTTATAGAATCTTATGTTCTAAACTGTAACTTAAGCTGTTAGAAATTTGTTGCGACATACCTATTGGATGTTGATTGTGCATGCCATGGACATGAAGCTTGACTAAAAGAAGGAACAAATGCAATGGAATGTGGGTTTGGAAAGTTGTTGCACGTTATTGCAAAACCACTAGAAACATGGAAAATACTTGCAAAACAAACAAACATTATTTGGTGATACAAGATTGTGTTAGGCCAAGGATGCTCTTACATTAGACACCCTAGGTAATTGAAAAGGGAGCTCCTCACTTTAGGCTAGTTGAAGAGAAACAGGAATGTTTCACCTTAGCTACAAACAATCAAGTTGAATCTTCAATAGACCTTGCTTTCCATTCGACCTACCCATGGGCAGCCCCACCTGTGGTAGTGGTGGTGCATTGACGATGCCCAGGTGGCATGGCTAGAGGTAGTGGCAATACATGTAAAAATTTATTTAAATGTGGTTTTAATGTTTTTGGGTCTAGATTTCTCCGCCTGCATGGAGTTGGACTGCTAGCCCCCCAAACTGATGGCAAGGACAGGAGGCCTAATGATTCATCAGCCCAGCAGTTGTTAGCAAATGTAGAGGAGTTTCAAATATAGATCTCAAATTTGTTCCAAAAGAAAGTTTACTTGAACAACCCCTTGCAACTAACAGTGGTAGACCCGGTTTCTCTTCTTCATCCAAATCATATTCACTATCCAGAAGATTCCTAAATTTTGATTACAAGCCATTTATTGACTATAATCTCAAGGAAGCATCTACTTCATACAACCATTTACCTCTAAGACGCCAACCATTTGTTAATCATTATCCCTCTAGATCCTCTCTAGCAACATTGTCTGACCTAAGATGTCCATATAGAAATAGTGGGCAAGATGTTTGTTACAGATTTTATTGAGTATAATAAAATGGATGATAATGTTCATTTAGGATATCTATTTCTCACAAAATATGAGCCATTAGTTTTTAAGAAGCGTGAAATTTCTTTAAAACATGAAGATGGCCAGGTAAAAATCCATGCATTAAAGCTTGTGAATGTATATGTATTATTTAAATAATTCTAACATTTCTTTGCCTTTCCTCCCTGTGTAGATTATTGAAAGACTTCTTGAATTTTATTTGCTAAACAAATGGTAAGATGATTTGAGATCTATACTTGAAACTCTTCTACTCTGGACCATTGGCCTATCAGAAAGTAGACTTCTAGGAAGTGTAGGCAAATTTTGAAATCTAGGTTGAGATTGATGAATTAACTTTTCAATTATTGGAAATCCTATATCAAACCCAATATGGTCTATATGCCTACCACAATCTAAGACATTTGAGTTACCCTCTGGATAACTTACCCTTTCTGGAAAATTCAATGGTGGAAACACAGCATTAAGCAATCTATATACATCTTCCACCAACAGTGGCATACACAGACTCTAGTTGAAGGATAACACCCTTAACTTGTAATAACAAACAAAAGGCAGACTGTACATATTTATCATCTAGGCTAATGGTAAAATTGGGTCTAACAAAAAATTTTGCATCTCCTCCTTTCTTTTCATCATTGTCAAAGGCTCAATTGAGTTGTCCTCTAAACTAAGCAATTACTGCTTGATCCCAAATGCGACATTAGTGTTTATTAGGGTTCCAAAATATTCTACTCCTATATCATAATTAAAGTGAGAATGGAGGATAATATCCACATAAGAGAAATGCACATGCAAGAAACCTTTCTCTTTTCATCTTTTAATGTCTTCAAGTAATAAGAAAGGTAAATAAACTAGACAAATTCTTTCCCCAAAAACTCAGAGATTTATTTCTGATTGACACACAAAATCCATAGTCCTAGCTATAATTCCTTTTTAAGATATGTCTGAAATTTTGACTTCAGGAAATTTTTAATTGCCCTTAGAATATACATATTCCTCTTTGTCTTCAAAATAATTATGGATAATCAAAGATAATGAAGAACTTGCATTCAAAGATCTTTGGCTTGCCATAATTAAGTCTTAGGACTTACTTGAACTACACTTGAGGTTGAACCAAAGGTTCGGGATGGATCATATGAGTAGGATAGTACTAAGGGCTCTAAGAGTTTGCAAGGAGGAACCTCCACCTCAACCTCTAAGGAGGTCCACTCGACAAAGGAGGCAACCAAAGAAGTATAGCCTACCTAATTTTAGATGTATATTTTCTCCCTACTAACACTAATCAGCCTAGAACTGTGAAGGAGGCAATGGAGATGAATGGAAATGAATCTTGGAAGATGGCCATGGATGAGGGAGATGGCAACACTAAAGAAAAACAGCACACATGGGACCTGGTTTAGTTGCCTAAGGGGAGGAAACCTATTGATTGTAAATAGGTCTTCAAGAAAAAATTCAATTCAAAGGGAAAAGTAGAGAAGTACAAAGCAAGGTTGGTTGTTAAGATTTATTCCCAAGTAGAGGGATAGATTTTGGTGAAATCGTTTCTCCAACTACAATGCTTACATCCATTTACTTTCTTTTGTTTGTTGCTATTGCTTTTGACCTTGGACTTGAGCAAATCGACGTGAAGGTAGCCTTGGGGAAGGGATCTACATGATAGAATCCGTCTGTAGCAAATTTCCTAGCTATATCGGATGTATCCCTAGCTCTCACGAATCCCCGCAAGATGTCAATTGTCCTAGTTTCTCCGCAAAGTAATGGTTGGCGGAACTTTGCACACTGTGGATATATCCACATACCTCTCAAAGTCTCGCAACATCAAAGATCCCCTCAAATCTCCACAATTTCCCCTTAAAGCCAATTTTCCTGCATGAAGCCTGGTGCGGAACTTCCTATGCTATGCGGACATATCCGAGACCCCCTCCAAATTCCACAATTTTCTCCATAACGCCAAAAAACAACGGTTATAACAACCTTGCACACAAATTTATTGGGCAAATGAAGGCTCGACACATGTCTCACATGCCAAAATGTGGGGTGGCTGACTTTTCACCATCTTTTGTGCTATAAATATAGGTTTTGAGCTCATTTTGAGAAGCTTATAGGGAGAGTCTCCCACAATGTTTAAGTTTTAGAGGAAGGGTTATTGTTAAGTAGATGTAGGTGAAGTTGTAAGGCTTGAGAGCCAAGACAAATGAAAGCATTGTAATAGAATGTGTTCATGCATATGAATAAAATTTATTAGGTTATGTGATGAATGTGTTATTTGGTGAAAATTGTGAGTTTTAGCTACATGACTAGGCAATCTAGTAAGACCCCTTCGTCCTGATTTTACCATTAAAGGAAGCAATCTAGCTTCAAATTTTGTGTTAAGATGTTAGGCCCAATTAGAGCAATGAGGATTGATTGTGACAATTAGAGTGCCATCAACTTGGCAAAGAACTCTACAATTCACACAAACAAAGCACATTGATGTAGGTGCATGAAAAATGTTACAATAGTTGAAAGCACAAAACAAATAATACAATATGCAAGAACACAAGTTGTTCCAAAATCAATGACATCAATAACCAAATCAAATCAACCATCAAATGTATCAAGAAGATATGTAGCAAAATGTTGAATACAACAAAATACTCAATCTTTAGCACAAATGAAATCTTTGATTAGAGTCACCTCAATAAACCAAAGGGTTTTCATCCTTAAATCCAACAAATGAAAACAAGTGCTCAACTTCACAAATTAGGGTTTATTAATATGATGATCAGAAGCTGCAAATTGATGAAGTTGCCTACCATATATAGAAGTTGAAGGTCAAATGTGGGCCCACACATGTTAGTAGATATTTGTAAGTTTCCTACCATTTATCACATTCAAATTTGAGGCCATTAACAATATCTTTGGTCAGCCATGGTGATCGATGAAACTCTTTGTTCGAACAATGGGAGTCTAGGGAAAGGAATGCCAAAAGGCGATGGTCCGAGGAAATGCATACCCAAACTGTGCAATAGTAAGAGGGACAAGGGAATCAAGAGTGAAGATGTTACTCAAAAGTGTTTCCATTTGGTACATCATCACTATATTCTTTCAAGATTTCAAGTCGAGGGTTTGGCAAATGGGATGCAAGGATGCCAGGGTGTCAAGGAATGCAAAGGTTCATGTACCCATAGGAAAAGTGGCAAGATGGTAGGGATCAGGCTTTGAAGATACCCAATGCAAAAGGGCGCAAGTAGTAGGCTTCAAAGACACATAATATAAGAAGGAAATGGGATGTAGGGGCATGGGGGATTGAGAAAAGCGATGCCAACAAAGGAAAGCGTAAGATCTCTATCCCAATCTCCGCTTCCATCATCCACTTTCACATCCAATTCCCACAAAAGATCTCTAATGCAATTCACTACTTGTTACTTCTTATGTGGACTTCAACCTAACTTTCAGAAAATCATTCCTTTCATTTGGAAATCCCATCTTGATGTCATATCTTGCACCTTTGCCCCATGCTTCTCCTTGTTGCTTCCTTCATACATTTCACCAATTCTATAGAGTTTCTAAGTGCATCTAGACCTCAATTCCAATGTTAGGTTCTACAAGAAAATCCCACATCTCCCTTTCTCACCTGTCGCTCCTCATCACACTTCCACATTTCTTCTTGTTCACCTCACCCACTCCCTTGCACCTCCAAGAACACCATTAATGCCCAATATGACTCCTACAACTAACAAATTGGTATTTCCCACCTTAAAAATTGTCCATCCCAAGAGAGTGAAGCTAAGTTCAAAATCAATAGTGGATGATGAAGAATGCCATGTTGCCATGAATACAATGGTTGGAATTTCAAATGCAAGTGATCTTTACACCATCTCCAAGCCGCCATTTCAATGGATTTCACAAGATTCCAACTTGTTCCACACACACCCTTAATGAGATCTGATTCTCAATTAAATCCCTACAAGGATTTAATGACTGAATAAAGGGTTATAAATATTAGTTCATTTGCCAAAACAATAATCACAATAAAAAGTTATTGCATCTTGGTTCAAACCAACATTTGAACACAATATTTTTGACCAAATGGCTTCTTTTTAGGCATGAGTCGCCATATACTCTACCTCAGTAGTGGACAAGGCGACCACAATCTATCGCTTACTCATCCAACTTATTGCACCACCATTTAAAGTAAACAAGTAAACAAATATGCACTGATGAATCTTCTGCTACTAGCATCTCCAGCCCAAACTAAATCAACATGACTACAAATATCTGTGGAATTCCCATCTCCAATAAAGTTACCATGATAGCACAAGGAATACTCCGAGGTACCCTACAAATATGTGAAGGCTCTTTTCCCTACATCCCAATGAATCACCATGCAGGAAAGTTGTTTTCACATACATCTACTCAATCTTAAGATCAAAAGCTATTATGAGTGATAATAAGAACTTAATGGATGATAAATTAGCAACTAGAAAAAAATCTTAACATAATCAATTCCCTCAACCTAGGCATAATCCTTTGCAACCAATCTAGCCTTCCACTTCTCAACACTACCATCTAAACTAAATTTCTTCCTAAGGACCCATTTGCAACCAACAAGCTTCCAAACCTTCGACAACTAAATCAAGTTCCAATTATCATTCTTCTTTCAAGAAGACATTTCATCATCGATGGCCAACTTCCAAAACTCTCTATCATCCATCCCCATTGCCTCGGTCATAGATCAAGGCTCATCAATGTTAGCGATCAAGGAAAAAATGCAAGTAAAATTAGGCAAACTATAACTCTTTGATTTCCCCCTTTGCTAAGTGGATCTCCTCAAAAGTTGCGATGGGGGTTTTGCTTCTAATCTCTTTGATCTTTCTATACTAGCCTCCTCATCAAATCCATTCTAAGCCTCTAGTTCAACCTCAAGTGTAGTCTCAATCTTTGGTTGTGACTACACTATGGACTTCACACTTTTCTTTGCTCAACTACAAAAGAAGGCCTAATCCATCCAAAGATCACATTCTAACTATCATAAGATAAAGTCATTTAAAATCCAACAACCACAATAATAACAATCACACAACATCTAACAATTAAGAGACACAAGATTTACGTGGGAACCCTTTTGGGAGAAAACCATAGACAAAAGATTGCTTGGATCTACAGCCCAAATCCAGCCAAAGATAAAATTCTCTTACAAATCTTTGAAGCCACCAACCCACTAGAGACACCAATCCCCACTACTAAGCACCAACTTAGCAAGAGACACCTATCTCTTCTATTGAGAGGCACCATGATAGACCTTTCCACCATCAAACTTCTCATTATAAAAAAACTACTCCCTATGAAGATTCATGTGGAAAGAAGTGCTAAAGTCGATCATCCATGCATCCTCACATGTAACAAGGGCTACAAAAATATGTATGATTTATCCTGGGAAGCTTTAGAATCTAAATCATCATCTATCCCATTCTTTTCTTTTTTCTTCTCCTTGCATTCCTTCTTGATGTGGACATTCTTATTACATCTCAAACATATTAACTTTTATTTTCCAAGAGACTTAGATCTACTCTTAACTTTTATTTTCCAAGAGACTTAGATCTACTCTTGTTCTTCTTGCCTTTTCATTAGACCATCCATGAGCAATTAGTGCTTCTTTGGTGGATTCGAAACCTTTTTATTTTCCAAGAGACGTAGATCTACTCTTAACTTTTATTTTCCAAGAGACTTAGATCTACTCTTGTTCTTCTTGCCTTTTCATTAGACAATCCATGAGCAATTAGTGCTTCTTTGGTGGATTCGAAACCTTTTTGCCTCTCCTCCTCTAAGAGAAGAAAAGCCATTACCTCATCAAGCACAATTTGAAGCAATGCTTCCAATGGGCATCACCAAATTGTGCCCACCAAATTGTCCCACATTGCTTCAATGGGCATCACCAAATTGTCCCACAAGTTTGGAAAATTACAAAACAAAACCATGCACTTATTCCTCCATCTTTATGTTGACACACTATAACTAGCTTACAATAGTGTTAAATGCAATCAAGTGCTCAAGAGTTGAATCCCCATAACCCATCCTCAAATAATATAGCTTCTTTTGTAGAAAAAGCTTGTTCATCAATGATTTTTCCTGGTACAACTTTTCTAACTTTTCCCAAAGGACTTTAGTAGAAAATTCTTTTGCAATATTTAGGACCACTAAATCTACCAAACAAAGGCAACTGAGGCTTCTAGCTTTCCCATCTAACACAACCCAATCTTCATCCTTGATGCCTAATGGTTTACTTTTGAAGACTATTACCCATAGATCTCTATCTATAAACAAATCCTCCATTTTGAGTATCCATAGCTCAAATTTTGTTCCATTAAAATAATTCATCTCCATCCATGATGTACTAGTCATTTTCCTAAAAATTAAAGATCTTTTGCACATGACTCCCACTCAAACAAAAACTAGTCCAAAAAACATCTCCTTCCACCTAGCAAACAAAGGTGATCAAGCTTTAATACCAAATGAAAGGAAGATGATAAAGGAAACATTTCCTACACTAACTGATATGAAAAGACATGCATGTAAGAACTAACAATTTCTAAATGAAAAATACACATTGCAAAAGCAATCACCACGGTCCACAATAACATAGTGTTTACCCTACAAAAACCATTCCAAGAAAAAACTTCGGCTCCAAAACTCGAAAGAGAAAAAACAGGATCAAATTGGGCATTAAATCTGGTTATAATACATCAATAGGCCTTCACAAGAGAAAAAACAAAACAAAAATCTGGAGAAATTTTGACAAACCCCTACAAAATCATACAATCATACATCTCCAAACTATGCACTAGTATATATAGGCAAGACCCAAAACTAGAAACCACCAATGATTTCCAAAACCATGAGAGAAAACATGAGCTAAAAGCAGCACCCAAATCTCCATGCAAATCACAACCAAATCAAGAAGAGTTAACCAAAATGTAAATTAGAAACATCCTCTTTCAACTAAAGCACTCCATTTGGTCTTATCTGCCTTTATGGTAACATGCACATGTAAACTAAATATTTTACTTGATCTTCTTCGTGCCCACACTTAACTCTCCCTTTGCATGCTCTTTCTAATCAGACAACTCTTGCACACATTACAAGTTTTCATAGTTGCATTTAGCAACTACTATGACAACAAAGTGATTATTATAAATTGCCAAAATTACAAGTGCCACTCTAAGTGGGACCACCCAAATATGTGATTGAATAATAAATAAATACAATTAAATATGAACATTGGAAATGCAAGGTTGAGACACATTTTCCCAACATTTGTTGCCCATGAGTTTCCATCCTTCAAGCAACTAAACCAAGTCTTGTGTATTGTTCTTCTTTATTACAGCCATCCCCTCATCCATGGTCAATTTCTAGACTCCCAATCATCCATTTCCATTACCTCTTTTGATTGTTCTAGGCTCATAGATATTAGTCGACAAATCAAATATATTTTCTAAAATTAAGCAAGCTATACCTTCAAGAGTTGATCAAGGTGGAGGTTCTACTTCTTCCAATCTCTCTAGGCCCTCCATACTCATACTATCCTCCTCATCTAGTCCAACCTAAATCCCTGGTTCAATATCTATCATAGCCTTCTCAATTTTTTATTGGAATTGCCTCAGAACCAAATACAAGTCTAATGAGCACACACACTTATACCAAGAGGGGGCGGGGGCGCAGGGGTGGAGGGGGGGTTGGGGGCGGGAGGGGTGGTTGAATCAATATAAGATAAAGTCATTTAAAATCCAACAACCACAATAATAACAATCACACAAGATCTAACAATTAAGAGACACAAGATTTACGTGGAAACCCTTTAGGGAGAAAACCATAGAGAAAAGATTGCTTGGGTCTACAGCCCAAATCCAGCCAAAGATAAAATTCTCTTACAAATCTTTGAAGCCACCAACCCACTAGAGACACCAATCCCCACTACTAAGCACCAACTTAGCAAGAGACACCTATCTCTTCTATTGAGAAATACCAACCTCCAAATTAACAAAACTTTCACCTTCTTGAATATTGCTTCTTCATTGGATGATGATCTTTTGAATCTTCTTCATCAAATCTACTTGCAACGTTTTTCACATGTATTCTCTTTTCAAAATCTGCTTGTATTGGAATGATATTCCACTTATTGCTTGCTTTCCTTACTCCCATTTCATCTTCCTTTTATACCTCTTCATGCCTCTTCATGAAGGGAGGCAATTTTTCCAAAGGGGTCGACCTCATTTGAAAATAATAAATTTATTTTAATTCCCCCAAGAGGGGTGACTACACCAAGAGGGTCAGTCCATTTCAAAGAGACCCCAATTAATATTAAATTAAATCACAAGGGGGATTGGCCTATTTAATAATTCCAGTGCTGCCTTAAATGAGAGTCAGCCACCTTTTTGATCTTAATGATTGCATTGAAAGGAGCGATTAGTGGACTTTGGCCTTCACACATGTAAAGCCCCATCACTGCATATTAGGGCATGCAATTTCCTCCTATGACAGTGATTATGCTCTTCTCTTCTTTGACATCAATGACAACAATATTTCCAACAAAGACGATGTGAAAGTGAGAACTTTTTGACCATCATACCTCCATCGACATTTTCTCCATAGGCGCTAATCTAGGAGACTTGTTGATCAAGTAATATGTAATAGCAACTAATTTTACCCAAGATTTCAATTAGTATCTAGACCCACTAAGCATACTCCTAGCCTTCTCCATAAACATCATGTTCATGCATTTTTCTATTCCGTTTTGTTGACGGCTATACAAAGTAGTCTTATGTCTTTCGATATCGTTCTCCTTACAGAATCTTTCAAACTATATTTAACAATACTCACCACCATTATCAATCCTTCTACTAGTCTAGTTTTCCAAGCAAGTCTTAATCTCCCTAAACCAACTAAAGACCTCAAATTTTCTTCTAAAAAAGATACAAAAAACTTAAAACTCACAGATTCTGCCCCCAAGAGGATTCAACCTCGGCCACAGACAACAACGTGCCACTAGGACGCCTACGCCCTGTGCTATCGTTCCTGTCAAAACAGAGAGTAAAAATCTCAGGTCTGCAATGTCCAGCTCCTCAAATTTGTACATCTACACACAAGGCGGACTAGAAAAAATGTTGGGGCTATTTCAGAGCTTGCCTCAATCAAACCCTCGTTTTGGCGTTTCCACTTCCACAGACAACCAGATAGATAGAGATAGACAAAATGACATGAAATGTAAAGACGTGCAATAGAAACAAACCTCGTTGTGGAGGAGAGCCCCTATCACGAATGTAATAGACGAGACAAATAGATGATAGAAAATAGACAACAGAGCATTACCAATAGTCTGTGGCTCCTCTATTGGCTTGATAGATGCGACATGCTTGCTTGCAAAAGAGTCTTGACTGTTGTTGTGACGAAAATTTGACAAAGCATAGCTACAAAGCACAAGAGAGAATGAGGAGATGAAGAGAAAATGGGATGGAAGAGAGTGAGAATGAATGAGAATGAGAGTGAAAAGAGGAGTTTTGTGACGTTGAATGGGCGAGAAGAGTCGTTACACTCGGGTTCTTGCCGCAATGACACGTCATAGGCAAAGGACGTGATATTCCCTCATTTAAATCTCAGAAAGTTCGAGGACACTAGCGCATCATGCGGACGTTCACGCATCGCGAAACCATCCTACTCAAAACTTCACAAGAATGAGACATCTGTACTCAAAACTTCACAAGAATGAGACATTTGGGCTGCTAATGCTTCATCATTGTCCCCTATGGAGTTGGAATCGTGAAATTCCAGCTCATAGGTTTTTGTCATTAATACAATGGGGTGCCATAAATGCAACAAGCTAAATGCACAAGTGTGAAATTGCCATGGGCTGTAATTTTACGACACGACATTTTGCCCCCACTTTAGTGAGCTGAATTTTTGGAGAAAAATCAACTGCACTAAAGTACTTAAGAAGATATAAATGCTAAAATTGAAATTTTGAAAATTTTCCAGATCTTGCCAAAAGGATAATGTAGAGGCTGCAAAGGTCAAGCAGGCAGATACTAACGATGCCCCTAGTGTTCAAACTCAACAAGAAACTATAGCACCTGATACGAAGTTTCGTTTTGCAAAACTCAATCAAGTCAATTTTCAAAATCGGAAGAAGCTACCATGGCGAGAAGAATGCTTAAGAAAAATTCAATGAATCAAAAGAAAAATATGATGAAGTGAGTATATGCCCCCTCCTATTTTTGCCCCAACTAAGTGGGGTGAAAGCATGAAGGATGGAGGGAACATTTTTGTCGTGAAAATGGTTAAAAAGGACCTATATATGCCCCGAGTGGGCCCATGGAAGGGTCATTTTCACTATTCAAGGCAAGGACTTTTCTTACTTTTCAAGAGAGTAATCAGCAAAATGCCTCACAAATGTGATTCCATACCTCTGAGGATTGACTAGCTACATGCCGCCATGGTGAGGGGCAACCCACCTGATGAGGTATGCAAAAATATTCACCCAACTTGCTATTTTAGTCAATTTTTTGAGCTTTTTAGTTTTCTCAAGCAGCACAGGCGTCCAGCTAATAAGTTGTCGTCTCGATAATGCGTCAACATCCTTCAGCCACACTGGCTTCTAGCCAACGCACTACCATTGGATGTTGTTCAGCCTTCGACACTAACATGCCACATAGATGTTTGTGCAATGCGCTATGGTCCCAGAGGCAAACTTAATGAAGTTAAAGAATTTTTTATGATGTAGAGTTAGAAGATTTTTATGATTGAGATTGTGCTAACATGAAATTGTTATACTTTGGCAAGAGTGGCACAAGATACGTGAGCATTGCAACATATCAATTCTATCATTGTTGCGCAGCCACAACAATGAGATCGGTGCTGACGACTACAGCTTGCTACAGCGCATCAAGCTCTGGTGGGCATATATTATGCCAGAGATCCGATTTCATACACCCATGCTCATGGCATTGATGGAGTGATGGGATGCCGATACCTCTACTTTCCATCTCCCAACCGGGAAGATGACGGTGACACTAGAGGACGTCTATCGCATCTTGGGCCTACCCATCTGTAGGGAGCGAGTGGCCTACACGGAGGGCAGGATGGTGCAAGATGCTCAAACTGCCTAGCAGTACTACCTCGAAAGAGTCATCTCGAAGGATACGTCTGAGCATATTTACATGTGATGGTTAGAGCAAGGGCAAGTGGCGATGCCACTCGTGTGACGAGTTATGATTGTGACTGTCATGCTGCGGGTCACGATGGATGGGCGAGTCTTGTACCTTCACAAGGTCCTCATCCATTGCATATGTGCGATGGAGGAGAGAGGGGCAATATACACTTGGGGTCGGAGCATGCTCACGCACCTCTACCACAATCTCAGACATTATGTCCACTACAAGTATCACCGCCTTACCACCTGCATGCTACTCCAGGTGTGGGCATTTGAGCACATCCGGTGCACGAGGTCGATCAGGTATCCCTTGGGCCTACCACATGGGACTCCTCGAGCACACGTCTACCCCCTAGTACATGATTGGCGATATGGTGATTTGCAATTTTGGCGGTAGTAGGTAGATATACTATGAGTGCAAGACATTAGATGTCACACTTATAGACAGATGGGAACCTAGTCGTCCAACAGGAGGTAGCTGCATAGGATGCAACGCAATCAACTTCTGGCCGAATGATCAAATCACATTATAGTTCCATATTATTGGCATCGAGTCACCTAGCAATTCAGGCAAATGCAGACCATCCCCCAACGGCTCCCATGTATATACAGTTGCACAAGAGCGCAACACAAGCGGGAGACCTACCCCGTCCAACAATCATCGACATCACGCTCAACAGCAACGACAGATCAAATGACAAGGACCAGCCTAAGGCCCTCCCAACCGATGATGTCGGCATCATAGTCGGCTTTGCCAACTAGTGGTCAACAACAAGCAATGTTGGTGCTCAAGGGTCAAGAGGAGAGGCTCCTAATAGTTGTAGCAAGTGTGATGAGGCGAAGGCAGGCCGAGCACAAGAGAGACCGAGGTGGGCCAAGCACGGGAGAGACTGAGGCGGCAACGTGTTATCACCAATATGCGCCACACCTGTCTCACCAAGGTGGGCCAAGCACGGGAGAGACCGAGGCGGCAACGACGAGTGTTATCACCAGTACGCGCCACACCTGTCTCATGGCACCACCTACCAGCCAAGCGGTCGTGCCCCTGCGACAATAGCAACAAGGTCGAGTGTGGCTCCACCCCAGATCCACACTAGCAGGTTGGGGACCCAGATATGAGTATGGTATATGTTAGCTCATTTTAGTACTTTCATTTCAGCTTTCTCATATATTATATTTTATATATATATATATATAATATATCTATGTTTTGATGATATGGTCCTGATGTGGTTGCGGTGCTCACACAAGAATGGCACGATTTCATTGGGCTATGCATCTCAAAGGCGGCCCCAGCCATCCAAATCCAAGGGTCATTCCTCGACGCCTACAGGCCTCCCTCAGCAGGGCGCCATGCCCACCTATTTGAGCCTATAGTGTGTCTAAGGATAGCATACGAGGAGACACAGGTGGAGGCAATCCAACAGACTGCAAAGCTGACCGAACAGTGAGATCAACGAGCAACAGAGCTCCTTACTGCACTGATCGAGCGAGATCAAGTTGTGACACGAGCTGAGAGTGTCAAGGAGGCATGAGATTCCCTGCAGAGCCAGGTCGATGACCTCGATAGGCAACTAGAGGCAGCAAGGATAGCACTCGTTGATCCTCAGGTGCAACAGCTTAGGGAGAAGGAGCGGGAGGCTTCGCTTCAAGAGTCACGCAGCTGCAAGAGGATGCGCTGAGCTGCAAGGAGAGATCAGAGGACTATAGGCGCAAAGCTCGTCCATGTCGTGGTCACATCAATCGCATTTTGTCACGTCAATCTAGCCTCCTCTGCCACCACCAACGCTAGAGGGCTCGGGGAGCCATGCACCCAAGCGCTGAGATCCAGATTTTGATGTATACCATATCATTTTTGATGTATAGATTCATACACAGATATATAAACACCACATTTTGACACAGTGTGATACATGTACATGACATCTTAGATATATATATGAGAATTATGATTGGCATCATGGTGTTCTATGTGTATGATTAGATTAGATGTTATCATGATTTAATAAACACATATTGGATGTATGCTTAATTAAATAGAATGATGATCTAATTGCCTAACCAAAAAACTTAATCAAACACAATGCACAAATACATAGCATAAAGATAAAACAAATACATATATATATAATTCTTAATTAGAGAAATTAATTACATACACATGTTTACATCATAAGACAAACTAAAAAGGACATGTTGATGAAGAAATGTCATAGCATAACGAACTATGATCCCTAGAAAGGAACGAGTGTCATGCACATGCCACATAGACCTTATGCATAGTACCGACGAAGATGCATTGCATTGACCAGTTCTTTTAGAGGTGTACCATCCATAGGCAATAGTCCATATGCACCAGAACCATACACAAAGATGATTATGTAAGGACCTAACCAATTAGGGCTGAATTTCCCCTTTTGATAAGGTGGCGCATTTACATTTCTCTGGTTTTCATAGAGAACGAGATCCCTTGAAAGTACGAGAAAGAACACCTTGATTATAGTTTTAAAATATGGATCTTTGATAAGCTTGGAGATGTTTGAGGGCCTGCAATCAGCACTCATCGAGCAACTCAAGCTGGTTTAGACGTTCAACACAATACATGTCATCATCAATTAACCCTTTAAGGGAAACTTGCAGAGACGGAATTTTTGACTTTAAAGGCATAATAGCCTCGACACCATACATGAGATTGTACGGGGTTGTACTAGTAGCTGTACGAATGCTCATGCGATAGGCCCACAAGGCATAAGTCAATTGAGTATGCCAATCTTTATCGTGTTTACTATTTTCTGAAGAATCAACTCAAGAGTTTTATTAGACGCTTTAGTTTGGCCATTAGACTAAGGATAATATGGTGTAGAAAATCAATGCTAAATATGAAATTTTTCCAAGAATTGCTTCACCTCTTTATTTTTTAATAAAGTATCATTGTCAAAAACAAGGGTAGAAGGCAATCTGAAATGAGCAATGATATTGTTTAGAAGAAAGCTACAGATTGCTTCAACGTTAGTGGATCAAAGTGGAATAGCTTTGACCCATTTCATAAACTAATTAGTAGCTGTGACGATGAAGGTATGTCCTTTAGAAGGAGGTGATATTTTTCTAATAATATCCAACCCCAATTTCACAAATGGTGAAGGAGAGGTCTGATTTTGAAGCTCTTGTGCAAAAGCTCAAATAAGATTACTGTGTTGCTGACATTGAGGACACTTCTTGACAAAGGCAAACGAGTCTTGCTCCATTGTTTGCCAATAATATCCCATGTGAATCAGTTTACGCACTAAGGATTTACCATTGAAATGTACACCCCCCAGAGCCTGAATGAGCTTCTTGAAGGGCAAGGGGTATTTCAGCCTTAGTGAGACACCGAAGAAGAAGACCATTATAGGATTTTCGATAGAGGACATTAGACAATATAATGTATCGAACTGAAAGTTTTCATATCCCAGTGCACAAGCGTTTTAGTCGTATGGTCAAGAAAATTTCCAGTCTTCAGATAATTTTAAATGTGAGAATACCATTCACGTGAGTCTCTGACAGCAAGAGAATTTGAACCACAAAGTGGTACTCTTCTACACCATCGTCCAAGGGTACAAGGGAGGTTGCACTCACCATTGCATCTACGTGGCGATTTTCTCTCCTAGGGACATTGTCTATCGTGAAGGAAGAGAAACAATCAAGCAAGGATAAAGTCAAATCCTAATACTGAGATAGCTTATTCTACTTTGCTTAATACGCTCTTGTGATTTGACTTACAATATTTTTGGAATCGCCATGAATGTGAATATGCTTGATGTTTAATAACATCGCGGCACGTAGGCCAACAATAAGGGCTTCATACTCAATGATGTTATTAGTGCAAGTAAGACTACACCTACCCCGAAGCCGGTTTGACATCTTGATTCATCGAAATACATCTCCCATATAGGTTCATGATTCATTGCGAAAAGATTTTCATCCGGAAATAAATCCAAATTGGGGAAGGAATGGGATGAGGGAGCTTCTATCAATCGATTAGCAACAGCTTGTCCTTTAATGGCCTTTTGAGTTACGAACTTGATGTCAAACTTAGAGAGCAACATTACCCATTTCGCTAATCTTCTCGAAAGATCAGTTCCGATGAATAAGCGTTTAAGAAGATCACATTTTACAATTATGTGGGTTTCGGCATGGAGAAGATAATGTTGTAACTTTTGTGTTGCAAAAACGAGAGAGAGACATTGTTTCTCCATGGAAAAATATCGAATTTCATAATCAACAAGAATACGACTAATATAGTAGACCGCTCTTTCTTTACCATCATCATGATGTTGAGCTAATAGCGCTACTAAGGCATGAGGTGATGCAGAAATATAAAGTAAAAAGGGTCCATCCTGCCTCGCCGGCATCAAGATAGGAGGATTGACCAAATAACTCTTGATTGACTCAAAAGCTTTGTCGCACTCATCATCCCATCGGAAATGGACATTTTTCTTCAACAAATGAGTAAATGGAAGGGCGCGGTCAGCCAATTGCGATACAAATCTACGAATTGCCTGATTCTTCCCTTGTAAACTATGTAGTTGAGAGATGTTTTTAGGTACCGCATGTTAACAATGGCATCAATTTTATTTGTGTCGACTTCGATTCCATGATGAGAGACAATAACTCCTAAAATTTTGTTAGCATCTATGCCAAAAAAGCACTTAAGAGGATTCAAATCCTTTCAAAGATAAGATGAAGATTTTCAACATGATCTTGACGAGTCAAAGACTTAGCCAAGATATCATCGACGTAATCTTCTAGGATCTTGTTAATGAAATCATGAAAGATAAGTCATTGCTCGTTGGTAAGTTGCTCCAACATTCTTTAACCCAAACGGCATGACTACATAACAGAAGGTACACCAAGGGGTACTGAAGGTTCTATTATACTGGTCTTTCGGGTTAATACGGATCTGATTATAACTCGAGAAGCCATCCATGAAAGATATAAGGCCATCCATGAAAGATATAAGGCATGGCCTACAGTCGAGTCCACAATCATATCAATGTTAGGCAACGGAAAATCATCCTTGAGAGAAGCCTTATTAAGATCACAAAAATCTATACAAATACGAATACAACCATCAAGTTTACTAACGGTGACTATATTTGATATCCAAGGTGAATAGTCAATAGGACGAATAAAACCAAGTTTTAGAAGCTTTTCTATCTCAATCTTGACTAATAGAGCAACCTTGGGATTCATCTTACAAATCTTTTGTTCGACGGGCTTGGCATCGAGACATAGGACGATATTATAAACCACCACAAGCTCATCAATACCAAGCATGTCCTCATATGACCAAGCGAAAATATCAGGATGAGAGTAACAAATCAGCATGTTGTTTAGATTCTTCTGGAGAAAGACATTTTCCAATCTTAATCACTTTTTCAAAGGATTTAGGGTCCTCAACATCAGAAATATCCCCTTTAAGGAGAGTACTACGGTCCTCAAGATGAAGCGTAGGAGTACTATCATCCACATTAGATAAAGGAGCCTCCTCATCAACACTCATAACGGATTCTCCAAAATATGTGTGTTTGTTCAAGCAATATGGGAATCGTTGCTTATTGTGGTAAGAAGGTAAGTTAGAGTAGACATCTAAGAACTCTTCTAGCGCTTCATCTGAAGAGAAAACATCTAGAGGAACTTCGTTAGAGTCTACTTTACTTTCAATATATTCATGATGAACTAATTCAAGAGAAGGAGGTTTGGCAGAAATCATGTTGACATTCAACCATAGTTTCCTTTTAGACTCCGTGTGGCGGTATCCAAGTCCAATCTTATACCCACGAGAATCAAACTCTATGGGGACTTTAATACCTTGTTCATTACGTCCATAACCTTTACCTCCATAACCATATTTAGACAAGAGATTGAAACCAGGGCCATAACGTGTTTGCAATTCCTGGGAAGGAGGATCAACATAAAGAGCATGATCCCAACTACAAGTATCACACTCAAGAACATGATCATTCTTCCTGGCATCACACAAACATTAGCCTCCTTAACAGAAGCGTGACTACCTTCCTTAGCAAAGGTGTCATCATCCTCCTTAGCAAGGGCATGATCATTTTCCTTCACAGGAGATCAATCAGCTTTGTTGACAGAGGTGAGTGAGATCATCAGAATGTCTAGGTGGATAGGATCTACTTTGTACTCCCTGATATAGAACTTGATAAAGTCCAAGGATCCCCAATCGTCACCAAGACATGTGTTTGATTTAGAAGAAGTAGATGAGGTAGACTTAGAATTCTCTGCTTTGGGATGATCTTCCTTAGGGACATCCATCTCAAGAGTAGCCTTTGAAGTAGGAATCACAGGAGTAGATGCCAACGCATTAGAAGATAACAAAGGGATAAAGTTTTTAAGAGTAGGAGCAACCGAGGCCTAACCAGCAACTGCCACTTCACATAAATGTATAGCATCAAGGCCAGCCTTGATTGTGACTACTCCGTTATTAGCAACAAATTTCATGGAACAATGCAAAGTAGAAGCGACTATTCCCAAAGCATGAATCCATGGTCTTTCCAAGAGAATGTGGTAAGGTAGTGGTCCTGGCATAACATATACCAGGTTGGGTACGGTAACAAGTCCCAACCTCAAAGGAAAGATTATCATGCCTAAGGCTTGTCGACCGACATTATCGAATCCACGAATGTACAAAGAAGAAACAGCAAGAGAAGAATCAATTTTAATTTTAGGTAACAAGTTGATGCTACATATGTTGAGTGTCGAACCGGTGTCAACAAGAGCACATCTAATGCCAATATTTTTAATGTTAATTATTATCATTAGAGGGTCTGCCTGCTTTTGTACTTCTAGAGGTGGGAGTTCATGCGGATAGAACGTAATATTCAAAAAACTCTGCACGAATATGAGCTATCAATGCATTAACATCTGTCGGCCTATCGGAAGAAGGCAAGAGGATCTTTTGCAAGGCTTCCTAAAGCATACCTTGGTAAAGCAGAGCCATCTGAAGCAAATCCCATAGTGAGATCTTGGCGGGAGTAACGCGAAGTTGCTCTACAAGATCATATTCACTAGGTAGCTTAGCCATAGGTTTAGGTGCTTGAGGAAGGCT
>VDFB02276936.1:0-48694 GCA_007258455.2 Sequoia sempervirens
AATATTCTCTACTTAATAGGGCCAACCACGTGATGGTGGAAGCTCATTTGGCCCCTTCCCCTCCCTCACATCGCTCTCAATTCCCCATACCCGATCATATAACATTAATCATTTATTCATCCATTAATAACATATAACATTCATTCATTAACATATTCACATTCATTCATAATATGATTACAATCACTTTTTTTTTTGTTTCTTTTTTGAAGCTAAAAAAAGCTTACGTGGAGTATCATTTTCTAAATCATTTGTCCCCCCTTTAGTTGTTTTTCCCTTTGCTTGTGATCTTAATGTATGCCTAGTCATGTACTCATGACGTGGACACCACTACAAGGGGGGTTTGCTGCAATAATAAAGAAATGTTAAGTTGATATATTTTATTAATATTATTGTTACAAGTATTTCATTAATAAAAAGAACATTGAAGTGGTTCTCTTTACCTGATGGGGCCACATCATGTTCCTTATCTTCTCTTATAGCCTCATGCTCAACATGCGGAACACCCTCTAAATAGTGATATGGAGTTGAAACATGAAAGGTTACATTAATTAATACACCAATTGCAATTAAATATGTTTAAAAGAACATTAGAGTGGTCTTCTTTACCTGATGGGGCCACATCATGTTCCTGATCTTCTCTAGCCTGATCATGCTCAACATGTTGAACACACTCTACATGCTCTAAAGTTGAAACATGAAAGGTTACATTAATTAATACACCAATTGCAATTAAAGATGTTTAATTGTATTAATCCATACTATGTTTTGTATAACACATGAATACATCTAGTACCGGGATGCACACCATGACCTTCATTTACAGGTTGTGCTCCACCCTCACCAGGATGCATTCCAATGTCATGTGTAGTATTATCATTGCTTGTTTGTTTAAAACAAATAGGCACATAATTACTTTATGGTGGAAATTAATATTGAATAGATTGCACAAGTATTCAAGTTTAAATAAAATTTATTGAGTTTATATACTTGCGTGTCAGATGAAGTGGAAGATTGTGTTTTCCCAATCAAGACTCTTAGGCATTCAACCATGGCTCCATAGCCTTGCTAGAAGGAAATCGTTAGGTCCTCTTCTGTGGGAACTTTGTTGAATTCAAAGCCCTGCATTTTTGCATAAGATCATGAATTTTGCTTCTATGGTGTGATAAAACCAAAATTATTTGCAATTTATTATTTGGATGCAATATTTCATGTATTGATACTTACAATTCATGCGGCTAATTTCATATAACCACCTAAGCCAAGTTTGCATTGCCCGTGTTTTTCTACTCTTTCCTTTGTTGCCTTTGATGTGTCGAGTAGTGTATGAAAAGTTTGAAATATGTTAGATTATGTAAAAAGAAAGAGTAATCAATATATAATTACATTGTTGATAGTATCACATACCTTCCTTGGCCCAGTGGTGGCTTTCCATTTTTCTTTTCAGCCTTCTCCTTTCCATTCGAAACTAGGTCCTACTCCCTCTCTGGAATCATGAGGGGATGCTCATACTTTTTTCTCTTATCTAAATTTGACCTATATTGGTCCCTCACATACTTTAGATAGGTACCATCTTTCTTAAGGACCTTCATTTGGTTGAATTTTTTATCATCAAACAACACAACTAAACGGTTAATGAGCTCATCTTTTAAATCTTCATTTTGGGCATTGCATCGTGTACATATGGTGGGCCCAAAGAGCTCCAATGTAATATCACTTAGATGTTTATAAAAAACATCATTTCATGGAAAATGATCATGGGATCACTAGTCTAAAAAGATTGATCAATAAGTAAATTTCAATTGGATTATATATAATAATAATTAAAACATTTTAAAGTACCTGGGACCTTCTCTATCTTTATGGGAATGAAATCCTTAGTCACCACAAATATGACCAGCAATGTTCCCATACTAGTAATATGGGAAGATCTAGGAAATGTTTCTAAAACATCACCAGTACTAGTTGTGGCTCTACATCCCTAGGTACATGTCATGACACATATTCTAGCATGTGTTCGCTGTGAGAGGGTGCACTACCCGATGCCTACATGCTATGTGTTTCCGACATTTGTGACGAAAATATAGGCATGGATGATGGGGTTGGATGATGAGATGTATGCATAGGAAGATCAAGATCAACACTTTTACCAACCCCTACTCCTCAGGCAACACTTCCAGTACCCTGATCATGGCCTGCAACATCATGAGGACGCAAATAATCCTGTAAAAACAACACATATTTTAGTTCATGACATAAAAGAGTACAAAATATAAAACCATGAATGAACTTGTGTTATAATTAAAGACCTCATGACAACTTACTTGCAAGTTTTGTGCTCTCTCAATCAGTATTTTAACCCTCTCTCTTATCTCATCTATTTGAGGCACTATGAATATCAACTTAAGGATTTATTCATTGTATTTTTTTTGGGTCTTCCTTAACATATCAAGAGGGCTTGCTGAATATGTGATGTCATCATCACATAATATTGACTGCACCTCCCTATGGATGTTCTCCTCTACTATTGGTTCCTTTCCCTGATCAGCCGACTGCATCAAGAATATTAAAAACATTATCAAAATTAACCCAAGGAACTTATGAAAAAAACATAAAAATAAAACATTTTTCTCGTATCTAATTTGTATAATGACAATGAGGTAAACTTGTCAGGTAGAAGCGGTGGAAGATGCATCGCAATCTATGCTCTGGGCTAGATCGTTCACCATATGATCAATGTTCTGTTGTGACAAAAATTAAATATAAAAAAGCATTACCGAAATGAAACCAATAGACTTACAGAAAAAAGAAAAGAATAAAATGGTATATTGGAGTCATTAATTGGAGGTTGGGTAAAATGGTACATAGTACATACCACCCCCATAGTAACTGTGCTTGTGACTAAGCAATTCGAATTGTAATCAATTAACAACTCTTCCCCTACAATTATTGATTTTATTACACATATGAATACACAATTTCCCTCACGTGCCTCGAATATGCAATTGGGTTGCTTATTTGTTGACCTAAGTCATGTACTATTTATGAACCCTACAATATTCCTTGATACTTTTGGCCTTCCATCAATGTACATAGCCACCCCTTTATTTTGATCCTTATCTTTTAGTTGTATATAATTTGCTGACAGTGAATACCTACACATACTTCGTGTATATCGAACCAGCTGCATCCAATCTTTGTAACTGTAGTAGGGTCTGGCATACTCCATCAATTCAGTAACTTAATTCTAATAGACCTTTATGCCATCCATGCAAAATAATCCCAAACCATGTAATGACGATTGTGCTATGCGATATATCCTCTTGTTGACACAAAAATCAGTGTTTATTGGAGGAAGTTCCTTGGGTACCCATTGTTTCCATAGATGTTTGTACCTCAAGGGCACCTCAATGTCACCTATTCTCTCATCATCATAAGAACATGATCCTCCTTCAGTAAGAAAAAATTCCATGTGTTTACAGAATTTTCTTCTAATCTTTTGACCTCTAGTTGATCTGAGCACTCTTTTAGACCTACTACATGTCTCACTTTCCTCTTCTCTTCCTAAATATCCCTCGCTCGAGGAAGATAGATCTGACAAATACCTATTTGGTGGTACCTACACTCATAAGGATGTTGGATGAAGTTCTTTCATGGTGATGTGATCACAAGGTGACATTATGATAAATCTATCATTTCATCGCTAGAATTTGACAAGTTATAAGGTAATCAAGTCTTGATAGATTGCAAGTTATTGTTACTACCGTCCAAATGTGTCCATCACAAATCAAATCTACTTAACGTTTTAACTCCCAAACTTTGTAACAAGTGTTAAATGTGACTATGGTCCACCAGTTACACAACCAAGGCCTCAAATGTATTCTATTGTAATCAAAGGACTTTTTCTCTTCATTCAAGTAAATAAACTTGAAGGGAAACACCACCAAGTGGTTTATTGGACACCTACATGACTAAAAATAGCAATAAATTTACATTTAATTTCCATATGTCTAAGTGGTTAATGGGAGGAGTGTGTACTAGGATTGGTTAAGTCATCATAAGTTTATGCTTTTGCAATAAAAATTCTTTAAGTCATCTTAAATCTTCCTATGTCTAATTGCTAGGATACTTTTGGTATGTTTTAAGGTAGGATGAGTGGTTGCATCAATGTTCTAGTTCTCTATGACAAGGTTTCAACATCCTCAACTAGTGAAGGTTAGTGCTCATAGTCATTTGAAACAACAACATGTTCATTATGTATGATGGTAGAATTTGATAACTTAAAAGCATTGGCTACCCAACAAACTTAAAGTTAAAAGAAAATTTTTCAGTTTAAGGGGTTAGCACTTTCTTTCATCTTTGCATATTGGCTTGATGCTTCAAACGATGCATTTATTATCCCACTTCTATCATAGTGTATTCCCATCCCATTGCAATTGTTGATACCAAAATTTCATATCAAATACCACGTTCTTGAAGCAATTTTCTATGTTTTTACTATTTTTTTGAAGTTCTTTTGTGTTGTATGGATTTTACAAGCTTGAAGTGCTTTGAGATCATTGGTGTGGATAAATATGTGTTCATACAAGCTTGATATGCTTTGAGATCACTGTTTTGGGAGAAAAAAATCAAATACAGGGACTACCCTATTTTTCCTATGTAAGGGTTTGAGGGATAAATAGAAATGACATCCACTAATCCACCCACTATCTTGGAACTGTAACTCGGTGGATTGGTGTGCAACATGGTATGATAGAGGTTTATTTCATTTAGGGGTCTGTTAAATCAAGAAACTTGGCATTGAATTGATGCCCTAGGGCTGACAGGGGCAATTTTCTTGTGAATTTGTGGTTGTTAAGTCAAGGTTTTTCAATTTGATGGATATATTGGTAGAGTCATGGTGACACTATTTGATGGTCCAATCTCTACTTCGAAAAAAATATCTCTAACAACTCTAAGAGATATAATGGGATGGCCACCATCCTAGGAAAGATTCTTCATTCTCACTTTTAGGTGTTAAAATTTAGCAATACCTTGATTGATGAAAGAGCCCAAAGAGCCTTTCTCCATGGTATCCAAGTACACATAGCAACAGTCTTCTCTTATACGGTTGGACATGAATTAAAGAACTTAGCTAGGAATTATTCATTTAACCTAAGGTTTTCTCATAATGCCATCATTGGAAAAATATGATCAAATTCTTCTATTATGAAGAATTGGTCTAAGTGCCTCTAGTAATCACTATAAATGTTTGTAAGGATAAAATGACTAATTGCATTAGGTAGGAGAGAATCAAATTTGAGTTCTTCAAAGATTATATTCCTCTATTCATAATTTTTAAGGGTTGTGTGTGGAGGAGGTTATCACTACCAAGAAGGGATGAGACCTTCCCTTGCATATGTTTATGATGGAGGTATTAAAGAAGAATTGTATGCCTCTATTTCCATTCATTAGATCTATCTTAGCCTAGCATATACATGGACTAAGTCTACAATTGCTTCATAATCATGTGATGAAGGCTTTGTGTGATAAAATCCTAGAGCTTTGGAGGTGCCAATGTATGAGAAGATCTTTGGAAACTAGGCATGAAAATTTCAAGTTAAAGGGAATGGGGGTGCCAAACTTACAGTACTTATTGTCCTTTGGTCATCAATTTTCCCTGAGTGCCCTCGACCTTGTCCTTGGTGCTGGTATTGAAACTTTTTTCACTCCTCTGCTCTTCATTGGCGTTGGTATTGACCTTGTTTTAACTCCAATCTCTTCCTCAGCACTAGTATTGACCTTTTTTTCACTCCTCTAAACTCTTCCTCGACACTAGTATTGACCATTCACTTCTCCAATTTGACGAGCTACAATCTGGTTTCATTAGGTTTTAGAGTATGTTAATTAAATTGAAAATTATGGCACCATTTAGCTAGGTTTTAATATTCCACAATATAGTTAAGTATATATTAGTTAAATATATATTAGCTATATTAGATTTATATTTTGTAGCTCATTCTTGTAGATTAATAATAGACATTCATGTTCTTTCTTTAGGAAAGTATATATTCTATATTTTCCTTGGTGTTATCTCAATGCAAAATATAGTTAATATAATATATATTTAATATAATATTAATATTAGATTAAATTATATAATATAATTATATATATTATTATATAATAGTGTATATAGGCTTTTACTTGACATTTTAGAGGATTTTACCATTACACTACAACTGGTTTACCATTAAATGGCAATTAAAACTTGTTTTCCAATGACCCAATAGTGGTTTCTAGGCATGAGATTTGTTTCAAGCTCAACTCTCCAAATATATGTAGCCTATTAGCTAATAGAAAGAGATATAGTAACTAAAAAGATAGAGAATGAGAGAAAGAGATGAACTTAGATAGATAGGGAGAGAGAGAGCTGAGAGAGAGAGAGAGAGCATGAGAGAGAAATATAAGAGATACAAAGGAAAATAGAGAGAGGGAAAAGAGAAACTAAATTTTGATTACTTGTTTCATGTCAACAATCCAAGGATGACATGTGTCCTTAGGGAGTTATGCTCAAGGTAGCATGCCATTTGATTAAAGATATGATAATTCTCCTTTAAGACCTTGTCAATGTACCCATTGCACACTTAAGGAGACAAAGATAAATATAGGGAAGAAAATATAGAGAGAGAGGGAGATAATGAGAAACATACAAATAGAAAGGGAGACAAAGAGATAGAGAGAGGTAGAGAGATAAAGAGATAAGGATGAATAGATAGAGATATAGGGAGTGTGATTGATATATCTCTCCATGTTGCTCTCTATCTCCCTAAACCCTAAACCCTCTTCTCTATCTCTCCTCCTCTACCTATATATATCCTTTTCTCTTCCTCCACCTCTCTATCTCCCCCTCTCTATCTCTCACCATCTCTAGTCCCTCCCTATCCCCCCTATCCATCAACTCTCTATCCCACCTCTCTTCCTTTCTCTTCCATATATCTCCATCTCTCTTTCTCTTCCCATATATCTCTATCTCTATCTCTCTATATCTCCCACTATCTATGTAACTCCCTCTTCCCCCCTCTATCTATTGAGCTATCTCTCCCTCTCCCCCCTTTCTCTGTTATTCATTCCATCTCTCCTACTCTATATCTCTCTCTATTTCTCTTTTTATCTCCCTCCCAGTCCTCTCTCTATCTCTTTCTATCCATATATTTCTCTACCTCTATCACGATCTCTCTATCTCTTTCACCATCCCCCTCTATCTCTCTATATCACCCTCTTCTCTATCTCTCCCCCTCTTCTCTATCTCTCCTCCTCTACCTATCTATATCCCTTTGTCTCCCTCCTTTGTCTCTATCTCCCCCTCTCTATCTCTCACCATCTCTCAGTCCCTATCACCCCTATCCATCGACTCTCTATCTCCACCTCTCTTTGTTTCTTCGATGATTTCACTATATCAGCAAGGGATGGATATGATATGGTTCTCAACAAATTGCTGCAATACAACATGAAGAAGGGTTTGCTGGAACTATAAATTTTTTCAAAATTTTATAATAATTTACTCATGTAAATTTCTTAATAATAATTAACTACATTTTGAGTCAGAAAAGTATGTAGTTGTCCCTACAGAATATAATTACCCACCATCACCTTGTTCTACTCCTAAAAATATTTCTGATGAAAGATATTGTGGCAAAAAAATCACATTGGCATGAGCTGGTATGGGTCTTCCCAACCTATTATGGGTTACAAGCACCTTTTAGCACATCGATGAGACATCAAAAATATTGTAGTGATCAAGATTACTAAAGAAGACATATTGGGGAGATTGGATTATGGTCTCATCAATGAAGATAATCTATCAGCAAGACAAGTTATCTCGACATGAAAAATATATGTTGGCCTAAACGTTTAAGTCTCACTGATGAAAGTTTCATCGGCGAGACCAACATTTCTTTCACCGACAAGAGCACTGGGAATATATCAGTGAGACATTTGCAATCAGTGTAAATCCTGAATGTTCACCCGACTAGCTAAGTTACACCGACAGGAGGATATCAGCAAGAGTTCTGGTGACATATTCAAGACTAAAAGAAAAGATATTGGTGAGACTTATAACATTGGAGGAACCATTGAATGTGTTAGAGATACTAAAAGTTAGGCCGATGAAGAAAAAATGAACCAAAATGATTGTCGGGGTGACTCTTGGCGATGTATACAAGACAAATGTTAACATCGGTCAGATGTGTAGAGTGTTACCCCGATCAACAAAGTATTCAATGAACGTTGGTTGGGGCCTAATGTATAGATCACCCAAATTTTTAAGGTGTCTTGCCGACCAGTTCATTTGATGTGTTATAGGTGAGACTTATAACATCGGAGGAACCACTGAATGTGTTAGCGATACTAAAAATTAGACCAATGAAGAAACAAATGAACCAAAATGATTGTCGGAGTGACTCTTGGTGATGTATACGGGACACATTTTAACATCGATCAGATGTATAGAGTGTTACCCCAATCAACAGAGTATTCAGTGAACATTGGTTGGGGCCTAATGTATAGATCACCCAAGGTTTGAAGGTGTCTTGCTGACCAGTTCATTTGATGTGTTATCAACGAGACTTATAACATTAGAGGAACCAATGAATGTGTTAGCGATACTAAAAGTCAGGATGATGAAGAAACAAATGAACCAAAATGATTGTCCGGGTGACTCTTGGTGATGTATATAGGATAAATGTTAACATCAGTCAAATGTGTAGAGTGTTACCTCGATTAGTAGAGTATTCAGTGAATGTTGGTTGGGGCCTAATGTATAGATCGCCCAAAGTTTGAAGGTGTTTTTCTGAATAGTTCATTTGATGTGTTATAGGCAAGAATTATAACATCGGAGGAACCACTAAATGTTGTAATGATACTAAAAGTCAGGCCGATGAAGAAACAAATGAACCAAAATGATTATCGAGGTGACTCTTGGCAATGTATACGGGACAAATGTTAACATCGGTTAGATGTGTAGAGTGTTACCCCGATCAACAAAGTATTCAGTGAATGTTGGTTGGGGCCTAATCTATAGATTGCCCAAAGTTTGAAGGTGTGTTTCCGACCAGTTCATTTTATGTGTTATTGATGAGACTTATAAGATTAGAGGAACCATTGAATGTGTTAGCGATACTAAAAGTTAGGCCAATGAAGAAACAAATGAACCAAAATGATTGTCAGGGTGACTCATGGTGATGTATAAGGGACAAATGTTAACATCAGTCAGATGTGTAGAGTGTTACCCCGATCACCAAAGTATTCAGTGAACTCTGGTTGGGGCCTAATGTATAGATCACCCAAAGTTTGAAGGTGTCTTGTTGACCAATTCATTCGATGTGATAGTAAGGAATTTGAAAATCTATTACATTCGTGCGTGGAGTTAACACATTAATGGCACCACAAAGTATAGTTAATTTCATAAATTGAAAGGAAATCATTACAAAATGAACATTGTTGTGAATTGGTAGCAAAGGAAAGGAGGAGACAAATAAAGGGCTAGAGAATTTTTTCAGTTGAAAGACCTCAATCAAAACTAGTAAGTCCTTTGCATTTTAACTTTTTTATTTCTGCAATTTTAAGCGAGTAATATGGAAGCCACCAGCTTGGGGAAGTTGAAAGGTAGAAAATAAAGTGAGAGTAGTCACCGTAAGAGTAAGAAGCAGAAAGTTGAGTCTAGAATTGAGTCGGAGGGTGCTGAACGAAAGTTGAATCAAGATTTAATTGACCAATTGCCTAGCTTTGGGCCTAGAGGTAAGAACTCCGAGCAACTGAGGGTGGAAATGGAAAAAATGGATGACAAATGCAAGCACATAGGAGACATTTGGACCCCAATAAGAGGCTATGAATTGTTTAGATTCCACTTTCACCAAAGAGATTGTTTTGAGCTAGTTTGTAATTTGTGGCATCTAAATTTGGGAAATATGGTTTTCCCTAATGTGTTTGTCAATACAGAGTTGGTAAAATTGTTGGCCACCCACTATGACTCAAAACTTAAGGCCATATATGGACCATCTAGGAAACCCTTCATATACATATCAGCGGCTTCAATAAGTGAGGTTTTTAAGTTGGAAGGGTGGAGTAATGAGAAAATTGTGAATGAAGAGTTGGAAAAGGAGTTTTGGAGAATGGACACCACTTACAAGGGTTGGAGGTTTCCCTTACATAGAATTAAAGAAGATGGTAAAGTTGTCCCACTTGACGATGGTGATGGGCTTCCATTCCATGTGGACTTATTTGAGCCCTATATAAGATATACTTATTTCTCGATAGGACAAGTGTTGGGTATGGAATTTCTTGAGTATATGTCCATTGTTCCCATGGTAATTGCAGCTGACATTCAATGTCATAATTCTAGGTTTTTCGACTATGCTTCATTTGTCTCCAAGCAACTCGACTTAGCATTGATGGCAATCAAGAATAAATCCGCTATTCTGCACCTTAGGCATTATTCTCTTTTAATGCATCTAGTATTGTACTTCAGAAAAGAGTTAGGGATTTGGCCAGAAAAGTTGAAGGTTTCACAGTTTGATAAAGAAGGCAAATTGTTACCCATTCAATTCTGGACTGCCATTTGGAACAATAGGTTTGCTAATTCCAGTTACCTGTATTTTGAAGAATATTTTTAAAGACAGTATATGAATTCTATAGTCATCCTTGTGTGCACTCATTGTTTGATGAAATAAAACGATTCCTCAAACCTAAGGAATCTAATGGACCAATTGATCATAATTGGGGAGACTGGTATTGCTTGGAAGATGCTACTATTGTAAGGGTGTTTGGTTTTGAGGATTCTCCATTCATTTTGCCTAAAACAGTCCTAGATAGGATTGCATATTTGGAAATTTTAAGACAAATGAATTTTTCTAGTTTCATGAATTTTGGTTCATTCGAGACATAGGAATTTATGCCTAGTACTTTGTGCTTTGGTGATTTTACTATGCTTGCAAAGGAAGGATATGATTTGATCTTTACCAAATTAATGTAGTATAATATGAATAAGGGTCCACCAAGAAAAGGTTTTGATCCAGAGGGATATATCAATTCTGCCAGACAAAGGATAAACTTTGGAGGATATGATCATGTTCCTTATCAATTTGATGACATGATTAGAAATTTGGAGGTAGAGGAAGCAAAGAGAGTGGTGGAGGAATACAAGAAAGGGTTGCTAGATGCAAGGTTCCCTTTTTCTGGAGATGAGGAATCTAGAGAAGATATGCCACGATACCTACCTGTTATTGGTCCAAATGGCACAACAACATGCAAAAAAAATACTGCTACTCTGTTTCTCCTAAAAGAGAAAGATGATCACATGGATATCTTAGCTCCCAAGGTCTATGTAGTTGGTTCCCAACTGTGTTGATGTTGCCTGATGGTCAATGTAACAGTAATATTCAAGGGGCCTGCTAGTGTTGAGCTTTTGGATTGTTCTAAGATCAAGCACAAATTTAAACTTACTCTAACTGGGGTTTTAAAGAAACAACAAAAGATATATCAAGGCTTTGGTACTGAAAAGAATGATAATTCATCTATCCTAACCATACTTGTTATCCTTCAAGGAATTGTAAACTAAAACTGAAGAAAAAAATTAACTTGTGATTAACACACAGTTGCATTCATCCACAGTGCTGATTTCAATAACAGATTGCTAGTTACCATTTTAAATAAAACATAAAACCAAACTTCATTCCTTGAAAGCTTTTCAAATCAAATGATTAACTCAGAAAAACACCATTCAGGAACACAATCTGAAGTAGATTAAAATCTGATTGCTTCTATTGTTAGTGAAATAGATAAGCAATATTTACAAAGCTGGCATAATCACCAGTGTATAGAGAATCCATGTCTTCAGACTATTTCCATCTATACTAAGAGAACTTGGAAAATACATTGCAATCTATGCTGAATCTAACTCCTAACCAAGAAGACACCAGAAACTCCCATTACAAAGAATCAGGATGCAACTCTGTCTCTTCTAACTATCTTTCCTTCTGACTTCTAACTCTTCTATTAACCTTCTAACCCCTAAAAGCTTATGACCTTTACCAAAAGGCTAGAATGCCATATATACATAAGGTACCAAAAGGAATGTGTTTTCCCCTGCCTTAGGGTTTACAAAAATATCTCCTTTGAGGAGGGTCGGCTCTTCATTCCTTTCTAAAGAGAGTTAATGCTACATTCAATGTGAATCCCTGCTGTCCATGTCGGTGATGACTTAACCTCAGGAGAAGCCTTCAGATCTTTCATAGCTACAACATTTACTCTCTTGTCTTCGTGTCCTTCATTCAACTCCCTCGAAGGGCCACCTTGAATGCTTGAAAGTATCACCATTAATAGCGATCTACCCCTTTCTGCCAGTAGACTCCAGCTTTTCCTGAGACTTGTGATTGTTTCTTTCCTTTGGACCTCTTCATGCTCTAGACCCTTCTTTCATTGACCATCTCTAGAAGAAGAATATCGAGCCTTCCCTTTCAGATTCGAACACCATCGTTCCTAAGTAGATCCACCAGCTCATCCATAGAGTAAGTTCATGTCGTTCACATTATATTGATTTCCTTCACAGGGGCATTCAACTGGTCAAACTGTCACTGGTCCATCCCTTTAGCCTCTTCTGATTGGCGGACCAAAGGCCACACAAGACTCCTAAGTGGTCAAAGGTTGTTTGAATGGCATCACATGTTGGTGAGACACTCATTGTGTCTCCCCGATGCAATTATATCACTTCTAGCAATTATCAGCATAGCATAAGACAGTCAGCAAGACCCCTTGGTGAGATGCAGAAGTCATATTGAGCTCACAAAGACTATCGGCAAGACAATCGCTAGTCGGCATGACCTTATAGCAAAGACCCTCCTCTCTCGACGAGCACACTCCGCATCAGCCAGACCCTACTGGGTTGGTGAGACTTCATGGTGATGTCCTCTCTTCTCCCTGAGCCCACTTTGTTTCGGTGAAACCTTTCCCTCTTTAGCGAGACCTTTCATCGAAGGCAATACCTCCAGGTGAAATCCTATAGTGGGCCCACTCTCTATCGGTAGGACACTTTGGGTTGGGGAGACTTCATATCGAACCCCTTTTCCTCTTAGCGAGCACATGGCAAGTTGGTGAGACATGCTGTTGAGGCCACCTATTGTTGCTAAGACTGCCTTGTAGTCATACCGATATGCATTCTTTGTTTCACATGCATCGTTGTAACACTCTCTTGTCTGGGAGACGTCCCATAGACACCTTATGTCTCGTCGAGGAATTTCCATAAGTTCACTTTTTTTGTCACTGTGACAATCTCGTTCTCTCCCTGATGAAGCAATATGCCGGTGTGACATCATGGGTTGGCAAGACTGCAAGACCTCATACCGATAGATCCCCTTCCTTGCTCTTTGTCGGCGAGACCCGATGTGCTCGCCAAGACATCTCTTTGATGCAAAAGTTTTTTTTTTTCACCAAGATGTATGTTCTTATCAGCGGTTGACAAGACACCAAGCATTTGGCGAGACCACATGCCAAAGACACAACTCTTTCCGAAGGTTTTATCCGTTCCGCACTAGTCGGTGAGAGATGAAGAGCTCGCCGAGACTTCACCCCGAAGTCAAATCCTCATGCCGATACATGGAAACTCTTAGTCACCAGGATGATGATTGATGTCTTGCCAATAGGTACCTGTATGTGAATTCTGATCGTTGTGACATCCCTGAGGTCTTGCCGATAGGCAACACAGACGCCTATCAACAAAATGCACTAGTAGTCGGTAAGACATCTGTAAGGTCTTGCCGACTTTCTTCTTTGAGGAAAATTATGACCAACTGGATGGAGGAATGCACTTCAACTGAGCTCCCTGATAAATATCATCATGCGTGTGATTTAATCCTATAAAACAAAGTCTCCATTAACCCTCAGGAGAACATAAAATATATCATAATGAAATACACCATTGTCTATGGTAATGTCATTCAATACTCAGTAAGAAGAAAACCAACTCAAGCTAAGAAAAAACCAAAATTTGACAAAGCAAGAAGACAAACTCAGGCATAGAACCAGAGGAACTCCCTAGAGAAAAGCAAAAAACCAAAGGAAACGAAAGCAAGAGAGAAAGGGGGACCCATTTTGCTCTAGAATAAAATGGGGTGGTTATGTGGGGCATAACACTACCCAGTAGGATTTCTAGATTAAAAACTCAATATTACAATTGCCCTCCTAGAGAACCAAGTGTTGAAGAGAGCCAAGATATAGACACCAGAGAGATGGAATACAGGTCATTTGTAGTAGACAATGAATTTGTGAATTATTTAAAATTCAGATCTTTCATGTATAAACAAAAGGGAAAGGAGATAAGGGAGACAATTGATAATATTACACCAATCAATGAGGAGAAACTACTAAATAATTTGAAATTAACTATGGATAGAGAAATGGATAATATGACCCCCGATAAAGGAAGGAAAATGTTAGAGGATGTTGGAGTTATGATATTTCTAGGGCTGGATTTGAATTATGCATTGGTCTTTGATAGCTTCTTAAAGGATAATAGTGCCACACACAAGCTTAGTCCAAAGGGGGTGACAAAAATATATGCTATATCCAAATATAACCTGGGTGAATGAACATTCATGATATGGGCCTTGTATCCACCTCATAGAAAGTCAGTGGTGATTGATACTGAGAAAGCATTTGGACATGTCATGACTCTAAAGGTTGGAGAGGTAGATCCTATGGCGATTGCAAACATTGGGATTAATGTGGAAAAATTGAATAAATCCCAAATACCAATGTTGATCAAAGAAAAGGAAATGTACAAAATGAGTAATGAAAGGATCATGAGAGAAAATGATCATTTGAAGGGAATGCTAGGAGTCACAATGGGGCCTCCTAAATTAATAACACATGGTGAAAGCTCATAGGTAAAAGATCATTGGGATGAGTCAACTGCATATTCACAAGGTAAATATGATACACTCGATGCAATAATCAGAAAAAGGCAGGCCAACTTAATGATTTGGTTGAATAAGCTATGGGGAGCATATTCAAAGAACCATGTTATAGGGCAGGAACACAAGAGAATTGATGGAAGGATTCAAGAAAAGCTCTGAGAATTAAATGAAAGAGATGTTTCCGATAGTGTGGCCATTGGTATGGGTGACCATATTATAAAGAAACACAGGGACCTTTATGAGGAACTGCGAGAAGATGCAAACGAGTTGTTGATGTTACAAATATGGGACTGCCTACACTATTTGAAGATGGAGAAAAGTTGAAAGAGAAAGCCAAGTGTATCAAAGAATGTGAATTGATGCTGTAGAGAATTTTGGAAAATGCTACAGGGAAGGATTCGACATTGGACAAGAGCTGCGAGTAGAACGAAAGGATGATAAAGGAAAAAATATCAGCCAGGAATGCATTAGGAGATGTCAATACTCATGAATGATAGGATTATCTACATCATTTACCAAATGTTCATCTATGGCTAAATAGAGCCTAATCTCTTGTTTTAATTAGTTAAGTAAAATAAAACATTTGTGAAGGGACGTGTCCCTTCCAAGTTTTGATGCATTTATATCTCTTCCATAGTAATACAACAGATATAGGCATTAGGAGATATTCAGTAGATAGCTTTCTAGAAAAATGCTTTCATATAAAGAGACTCAAATGCATGTATTTCAATGGAGTAAATGAAGATATCTAAGTCGTGGATTAAGATTTTGGTATCAACTATTTGTTAAATTTATGCAGTTATTTGATTTTCTCCATTTTGATGCTTCTCTATTGTTTAAATTGATATAACAAGTTTATACTCTATTTATCATTGTACATTTTCTATATATGTGTGATCTAGTTATTTGGTTCTCTCAAGTAGGGATTAAAATATTTTAATCAATCACAACAATTTGTAAGTGTTAGTTGGATTAATCAGAAGAATCATATAACTAGAATTGTCATTCTATCTCATGAAGAGTTTGTCAATTATTCACTTACACATTTACACAAGCTGTAAACAATTTTTGTGCCTGACAGTTTGAATTATATGTGTTGAAAACTTTAGAATTTCAATTACATTAATTTATGGATATGTTGTACCTATAACACTACAAAACCATATGCTCTTTGCATTTACACTTGCATTTAGAAATACACATTTATATACATAGATATAGATTTCTTTAATGATATGTTGCATTTATTGTTCTAGGAGAGCATCTAGTAATTGAATTTACATTTACATTTTCAAATATATATACATACATATATACATACATACATACATACATACATGCATACATACATACATACATACATGCATACATACATACATACATACATATGTAGATGCATATATACATATATATGTGTGTGTGTGTGTATGTATATCATTTATATTAAGTGTTTAGACACAACCCATTAGGTTTGCACATGGATATAAATTCATAAAATCGGATCTCCCATAAGTCAAATATAATTCTATCAAGAAATTAATATCAAATAGCTAATATAATTGCATAACTCATACATATGTCAATGTAAACATCATGAATTAATTATGTAACCACATAAGTCAAATATAATTGTATCAAGAAATTAATATCAAATAGATAATATAATCGCATAACTCATACATTTCAATATCATTGATCTTCTTCTTCATCCAATCTAGATTTGACATTCCAAGGATTTGTCATATCATCATCATCGTCATTGATATTAGTTTTGATAATGTCATCATCCACACATATATCATCTTCATGAACATTAACTCCTACATCATTATGATCTAGTTCCTCCTCTTTGACATCTTCACTAGGCACATCATCAACTAACTGTTGATCCTGATCATCATCTATATCATCTTTTAGTTCTTTGATATGTTCTTCTTCCACCATATTATACTTTACTAGCCTTCCTCTTGGATCATGTTTAACAACAAATGACCAACCCAGTTTACCTAAAACCTCTGAGTAAAATACCTGCTCACATTGGCTTGGAAGAACATAGGGCTTATTTCCAGCTCACTCGATCGACCTTGTATTAACCATGGTAAATCCATTATCATGTTCAATAATAGTTCTCTTAGGATCATTTTCATTCAATTGTAGCCTATACCATAGGATGACGAATAAAACTAATTTGAAGGACTTAAAGTCACACTCAAGTATATCATCCAAAATCTCATAGTATCAATTTTTTGAGACTTTTGGATGTATGTTGCTTCTAGATGAAACATTAGTCACCTGAAAGACTACAGTTATACCAGAATCACAAGTTTTCTTTGTGTCATCCAACTTTTTGATTCAAAATTTAAGACCATTGCACCACATAGCCTTGTGGTGTTTCACCTGCAATATGTCAAACATGTAAAAATTATTGCAATATCGTTAGTTGATAAACATATTTATTCTTGGCTGAATGTATGCAAAGAAAAAAATCCCAACATATATATTGGTGCAAGAGCACCTAGATCTTGTAAATGCCTTCAAAAGGCTAATATGTTAAATTTACATGTTCAAGTCTAAATTTACACTTTCTAAATGGGTCTTTCAATCTTTGAAAGTGGATAAATCTGGTGTTTTGTGACCTTTACTTTGACTATTTGAGGTTGTCTAAAAATTTGGAGTTGGAAAAAAGGTGGATGCTTTGTAAAATAGCCCTATTCTAGTAGCCTTTCTTGGGTGTATAGTCTAAAATCTACTAGTTCTGTAGTATAAATCATTCTAAGTTTTTGATATGATGATATGGGCATTAAGAGGTCTCTAAATGTTCCTTTGGATCTTGGTTTTGAACCTAGTGTGAGTGGTTCACTCGATCTAGGGTATGGAGGTCTATTGCTAATTAATGTTTAGATTTCATGGACAGTGGAAATTTGTGTGTACAGGGAAGTCAGTGACCTTAAATACTTGAACCTTGTCATTTGGATGGAGTTACAATAGAATTTATGCTTGAATAAGGTTGTAAAGGCAGTGCATATTGTTTTGAGAATGATGATTCTATTGTGTGTCTTGGTATCTTTACAGATCAGGAAGATCTGATACTTATACACTGATGTATTGAATTGATTTCTCTCAAAAAATGATGAATCTTGTGTCTTGAAGGATTGATTAACTAGTTGATAGCAAGAAAGATTGGTCTTTGTTAGTTTTCCTTGTAAGGAAAATGAATTGGTGCTATTTGAGAAGTTTAGACTATTTTCAATGATTGAAGTTTGGTTATTGACATTTTGGAATCTGATTTAGAATAAGTGTTTTGTTGTCTTAAGGATATGATGTATACATGAATTTGAAGGATTGGTAATTGGTTGTGTAGCAAGTGAGCATAATGTGTTGCCTTATGAAAGGCTGAGAGAATGTATAGATGTTGATATGGTGGTTGAGAATGATGTGAATCTGATTGATTGAGTCATTTTTTTCTAATATAGTTTTTTATTTGAATGAGTCAATTGGAATACTGATAATGACATATGGTTTGTTGAAATTGGAGTGCTAACTTGTTTCCTTGAAGTCTTGTAGAATTGAAGAATCAAAAGAAGTTGTATGAGTTTTGAGGAAAAAGAAAGTGAATTAAGAATTTGATCTTCTCCTGATTCTAATTAGGTTTGATTTACCCTCATGAAATGATGTTGTTGGTGTTGTTGTTGGATCCTTTGCATCATACATACATCAATATAATTGAAAATAATTAAATAATATGGGTGATTAATATATTTATATGTACCTTTTTATCTCTTAAACCATATGCTAAATCAATTTCCCTTTGTGTAACATTGGAATCTCCATTACGATGAGCTTCTTTAACCAATGAAGCCACACCTTCCCATGTTAATGCGTGACCATATTTTTGACATCATTCAATCCATACCGTCATCCAATCAAGATTGTTTGTGACGTACAAATGTAGTGCATTTCACTCTCGACCAACTATATAAAAAAAAATGGAATTCACAAACGACATATAATTAGTTAATTACCACAGTATACGACCTTAATTTGTAATTGATGTATATTGAAGATTAATAATTAAATAAGTACAATATACATAAAAACCATATGAAAAATGTATTCTAATTAATCTCTATGACCATCTTATAATTACCTCTCACTTTCCTCAATCTACCTTTCCCCATCAGGTACTCCCCTTCAAATTTGTTAATGGAGTTGAGATCCCAAATGCGATCTACATGGATCTTTGCTGCAAACTTAGGAAGATATTCATTAATGTACACCATGGTCTAGTATACCATATATGCCTCCACCATAGAACCCTCAGGATGTGCTCTTTGTCTAACCAAAGCCTTCAAAAATTTCAAGTGCTTCTCAACCATCCACATTGACCTTGTGTGTACAGGTCCACACAATTCAATCTCCTCAACTTAGTGTATGAGGTAGTGTTCTTGTGCATTGAAAAATGTTGAACGTAGAAACTTTTGCATTTCACACATTAGACGAGGAATTTTTCTCTTCCAATAATTTATATCTTCTTTATGGATTTCTTTAGATGATAGCCATCTACAAGTGATTCAAGGTGCAAATATATTTACGATATTTAACAAAAATATACAGTATATTATATAAAAAGTAAAACAAATGGAAATTATAAGATGTATACAGTGAATTGAGCAAATCTCGCTACTTACACCATGGCCTGGTATACCATATATCCCTCCACCATAAAACCCTCAGGATGTGCTCTTTTTCTAACCAAAGCCTTCAAAAATTTCAAGTGCCTCTCAACCATCCACATTAACCTTGTGTGTACAGGTCCACACAATTCAATGTCCTCAACTTGGTATATAAGGTAGTGTTCTTGTGCATTGAAAAATGTCGAAGGTAGACAATTTTGCATTTCACACATTAGATGAGGAATTTTTCTCTTCCAATAATTTATATCTTCTTTATGGATTTCTTTAGATGACAGCCATCTACAAGTGATTCAAGGCGCAAATATATTAATGAGATTTAACAAAAATATACAATATATTACATAGCAAGTAAAACAAATGGCAATTATAAGATCTATACAATGAATTGAACAAATATCGCTACTTACCTCATGTATTTTCCAAGATCATATATAACTTTCTTGACATTGTTGTCAAAGTTGTCTAGGAGAGATAGAGGTAGAACATAATGCAACAATTATAAAATTATATTTTCATTATTTTTCCAAAAGTATTAAACATAATATATTGAAAAGTACACGTAGTATACAAGTTTATATAATATACCAGAATAATTACCTTAATGAAGGTATGCCAATCATGCATTTTCATCCTTGACCCAAATTCACCTTTCTTTGTTATAATATTGTTTATGTTCATAGAAAATCCTATGGGAAATCAATTTTTTCATATGACTTCTTTTATAGCATTGCTTTCTTGCTCCGTTAATAACCAAGGAAGGGAACTTATATTAATTTGGTCTCCATCGCTATTCAATTGAATGAAATTTTTCATTACATGATTGGCTTCCTGAATGTCACTACAAATTTTGACAATTTTTGCTTTGTTATGCCTTCCATCCAATATTTTCCATAATGTTTCTATTATATTCTTTTCAATATGCATTGTATCAAACAAATGCACAATTTGTAGTTGCTCATAGTAGGGAAACTTACTAAATTGTCTAGGATAACTTTTCAGTCCCTATGGAAGTTGATCATTAATGCTTTGACGACCTTCCTGAAGCATATAAGTTAAACAAATTAACAATGATAATCATTAACAATTATAGCATGAGTAAACACAACACAATATAAAAATATAAATTCCAAACATATCATATATGATAGATAAAAAATTTGATCCGATGTATAACCTTGACGATTAATTCTATTATATTCCAACTTCCATAGGCGAGGTGTCATTCTTCATGGTTTTGATGTAGTCTTTTATTTCCCATTGAAAAGATATTTTTTAGTAGTTTGATATTTATGATTTCTGTGGAGGAAGTGCCTATACTCATAAACACTTGCTTTCCTAAACTTGTTGAATGATGAGATTTCATCTTTGGACCACAAATTGGACATGCAAATTTTCCCTTTTTTTGAAGACTTGGAAGATCATATATAATTGGATTAAATATGTCAATTTTTATAATTATATATAATGAATAGATTATTTAAAAAAAATGCATGATATCTACTTCCAAAAATTAAATATCATTAAAGTGTAGTCGAATGTTATAACATACCACAAAAATGTGTTAGCCTTGGGGCATCATGAATTGTCCATACAAGAATTGCATGGAATTGAAATTGTCTTTATCCTATTGGTCTAGAGACGTCATACATAGTGACACCATTCCATAACTTTAGTAACTCGTCGATAAGAGGCTCGATATATACATTCATATCTTTAACTTGGTACTTACCTAGTTGAATGAACATAAACATTACATAATTGTTATAACCATTTTACTACAATATATAAAAATTAATGTACATAACTTTTAAATGAAAAAAATATAAGTCATTATGCAACAAATAAGACAAATGAGATGCTACTACGTTAAGAAAATTGATGTAAACGAATACTTAGAACAATCATTGACAACATTATGTGCTCCCTCTTTATTGACATCCATGGAGGAATGTTATTGTTGATAACAAAAATAGATCTCATCTCTCGTCATGGATTGACACCATCCGCAGCCAATGAAAGCTTGAGATTACAAGGTTCTTCTTTAAAGTGTGGCCATTTTTCCTCCATGTCCCTAAATGTAGAACCATCCACAGGAATTCGAAGAATGTCATCTCCATGTCTATTCCATGTATGGTAATCCATAAATTATGCTAAGCTTTCACACCTAAATAATTGTTGCATATGTGGAATAATGGGAATATAGCGAAAAACCTTGCGAGACATCTTTTTTGTTAGTTGATCTATTTGATATCTATTGATATGACATTTTGGGCATTCTGCTGCAAATTCATGTTGTTTATGATATATAATAAGATCATTGGGACATGCATCTATTGCTTGATAGTCCATTCCAATATCTTTCATAATTCCAAATAAATCTTGGTATGAGTGAGGTAAAATATTTGATGGTGGTAACAAAAATTCACCAATCAATCTACAACAAAAAAATAATTTGTTAATATAAAGAATATTAATAGTACATATTTCATCCTTTATTTACTAGTGATGAACTAACAACAATTAAAATAGATGAAAAAAAATGACATCTATGACATACCTTAACATTCATGAGATTGCTATGTTGGATAAACCATTCATATCCTTCAAGTTCACCAACAACAATACAACAGAGAGAAGAGTTGTTTGGGAGCCTTCATAAAGGGGCTCGTATGCCTTCTCATGTACAAGTAAATCATGAACATCATCAAAGTCATCTCGATCATCATGATTAGCCGTGCCACAAAATGTGTCATGGATCAATGTATTTGTACCATCATCTTCAACTGTGCTTTCTAGTGCATGATCATCTTCTTCCATAGGATCATAACTTCATCTTCGATATTCACAGCTCCATGTTCCTTCGCTTGCAAAACCACATTCTCTAGGCCATGATAATCCATATCATGTGCCCTAGGGCACCCCACCTTTATAGTAATGATAGACACAAATAAACCATGATCATGATCAAGTGATTTTTCATATATATATAAAATGTTAAAATGATATAAACATTTACAAATTCAATCATACAAACACATATAATGAACAACTTACCAATGGACGATAATCATGCCCCCCTTCAACGTGAACATGTAACTTAAATGTTTCTCAACTGTTGTGATTAAGAGTCTTCTCATCTTTAAGCCCTTGTAATTATTGCAAGGACAATAACATTTCCCATCACCCTTTCTTTTCAATCTAGCCCACATTCTAGCAACTATCTCTTCATTTTGTTCTGGACTAATATTATTTGACATGATTTTTCTTTACCAAGCTTGAATATTTAGATCTTCAAAAATTATCAAACTCACACTCCAATAATTTTTAATCATAGACAGGTAACAAAATTTAATAATTCTGATACTTTACACCAAAAAAATTTGGCATGCAACCACCCCTACAAAAGAGAAGATAGCTTGAAGTTAATGACCCCAAAAAACACTTTAAAATGGTAATTCCATAACTTATTAAATTTTGATTTTACTATGATTTCCAACTGTTAGACTCCTAAAATCAGAATATTGAACTTGCACAACAAAATCTAGAAATGAAATTCTCAAAATGCACAAGTCTAAAAATGAAATTTGTTGAGATGTTGCTTTAAAATATGATTTTCAAACCTGGAAGTACAAATTTGACTTCACAAATAAATTCTGGAAAAAGACAATGACCGCCCTCAACTTGGCGATATCTTCTTGAATTTTTCTGATTTTTGCCAAGAAAAGTCATCCTCAGTTCTCCAAAAACTGTCACAAGTAGAGAAAATTTGCAAGTACAACAAATTCAAAAATATAGCAAAACAATGTTGCAATAAATAGGCAAACTCACTTTTATTTATGTCTACCACAAATTCTTTTTTTTTTTTGATTTTGAATGTTTGTCAAAATTTTGACGAGACTGTGCGTCAAACTTTCGATGAAACCCAGGTTCATCGAAATTTCGACTAACACCAAGGATAAAATTTAAAAAAATTGAAAATTACACATGAAATCCTGAAAATGCATCAAATTATACATCTTTCGTAGGAAATTTTTATCGGATTTTACAGTCAAATGAGTTAGTGATGTGTGTCTGGTGACTGATAAAAGGAAGATTGATGGCTGAAATGATGAACTAGGATTTGATCTAAGCCATTCATCACACACCTCATGGTATTGTATTAATGTTGTCTAAACAACTTGTGAGGTATGTGAAAAGGTGACATGTGGAGCTTCTCAATTACCGTGTGGAGTGTGGAAAAGTCTGTGGAGTACGTGACTTGGCTCCTAATCAACATTTTCTCATTGGCTAGGGATGATGAGCTATGACATTGCATTTTCAAACCCAGTTTGACTGCATCCTTGTCATTTGATCTTCCATCTCATTCTGACATCGATGACTGATATTCAAAATCAAAGAACATGCATGTGTTAGCCATTTTTCTCTACAACTAGTGAGCAATTAATGGCATGCTCTTTTCAAGAAGGATCAAATTGTGTCCTTGTGCTTGCAAGGAATTAATTTCTAGCTATTATGAGGAATGATACGTATATCTCCAGGTACCTGGGTGATTAAAGGTGAAGAAATCAATACCATCAATTAATTGCTTCTTCAAGTGTGTGACACCAACAATGATGAGCAAACACCATCAACCTTGCTCGATAAATACAGATGAAGTGATTTCCATTTTCACCATTTCATTCAACGCTTAGCATCTTTATGAATTTGTGTAGAACGAGGAGTGTTAAATTGTGAGCATGAGAAGCTACTAGGCAATGAAAATGAGTAAGCCAGTCGCTTCCACAGTGCCAATTAGGAGGTTGCCCATACTTAATTTGTAGAGGCGTCAGGATGATGTTCCTATACATGAACACAAGGAACCTGGACATGCTCCATCTGGAAAGGAGAAGGCCCTTGTTGAAAAGCCTCTACGTGTTCCTATTAGGTGTAGTAGTAGACTAAAACATCAGGGTGTTGCCACATAAAAGGTAGAAGAAAAGGGCAATGAACCTGCATCATTTGCTCCAGGAGTTCGTAGGAAGATAAGGTATGGAGGTGGCTCTTACAAAAGGCAAAATTCACCAATTGCTATCATAGATAACCCTTCAAAAAGTGCATCAGAGATGGAATTAGGCTGCCAACAATACCTCATGATGTTGAATTAGGTTGTAGTCTCGAGAGTAGAGGTGCTATCGGTACCACCGCTATCTGTTAAAACTCCAAGTGGGTGTGATGGATTTGTACCAAGAAAAGATAAGGATGAGGAGGGTGTTGAAGTTTCTTCTCTACCTCTTGAAAAGATGTGAAGTGGGCACATGTATTGTGGGTTGGGTGTTGGTGTTAGTCATGCTTTTGGTTGAAATAATTGGTGTGTGGGCTTTACAAATTTTGTGTTGATTGATAAGGATGTCATGGTGGTTGTTTTTGTTCCTCACATGTGATGTTGGTTTTTGGGTTTTCTGCTGACTGTGGGCTTTCATGATGGCATGGATGTGAGATGCTAGGCTTAGCTAGCAATTAAAGGGAAATTTTGGCAATACTTGTATTTCCCTTTTGATGATGGTTACAAATTTTTCCTCCCCTTTTTCAACAAATGACTGCAAATCACCATGTGGGAAATTTTGAGATGAAATGTAAATTGATTTTGAAATGAAATATCTTAAATGTAATTGCATTTGAGTTGGATGCTTGTTATTCCCTTGCATTATAAAAGGGATTTCAAGGATCATTTGCAAGGCGTTCTGAATTCTAAAATCTCGAGTCTGATATACTTTCAAGGTAGAAATTAGAAATTAGGATTTGAAGCAGTAGCTGAATTGTTAGTCACACTTGGTAATGAAGATGAGATTCATGTGGATGAAGAGAGAGGCTTGTTATTGAATGACCAAGTTGTACATTTAGGAGGATACACTAGTATTGAAGCAAGATTGTTGCTTGCTAATAAAGAGGAACAATTGGATGAGCACTCAACTTATGACAATATCATGGGATGGTTTGATTCATGTGGAAAGGGACTTTAGGGTATAGATGGCATGAAATGTGATGGTAATCATTATGAGTGTACACTAATTTTTTTTGCAGATACCCCATATCTTGGGGACCTCATTATGGAGTTATTTCCATCTAGTGTGGTTAACATTTATGTCAAGCAAAATGAGACTTTTGTTGCATATGAATCTTTTCTTTTTGATATTCTAAAAGTTTTCCCTAGCTTACAAAAAAGTTCCTATGAAGGGATTCCATTTGATGAATAAGCTAGGTGTGAAGGTAAAGTGCATGATCAAACAGAGTATGAGTGTTTTATTTTTCCATTTCAATTTGATAGGTCTATGCCTAGAGAGGTGGATAAATAGGATAGTCTCATAACCTTTGGTGTTGATTGTGTCAATTATGACAAAGACAATTCCTCAAAAGGATCTAATACACATGTTGATCCATCACAATTAGAACAAGGAAAATTCTTTGATAGAGGAAAGAATTGCCCCTAATTTTTGGGGGCCATGGGCCTCCAATTTATGGATTGAAGCCAATTGTATGGAAGAGGCTTCTAAAATTCATTACATTTGTGCATAGTGTATATAGGTTTGAGTGGTGTGTTCCTTTTTGGTTGTGTCTACTTGCTTTGTCCGAGCAAGCTCCTAGGTTTTTGTTTTCTACCATGGTCTGCTTCAACTTGAGATCTGGATTCTCACTATACCCACTAGGGGTATACGCCCTTGAGCATGAGCCATTGGTGGAGCTCTAAATGTTTTTCAAAATTATGAGAAAATCATGACTTGAGTCATAATTTTAAAACTCTATAACCAAGAATGTGCTAAGGGTTTGGTTGTAAAATTTAACTCTATAAGTATCCCATTCTAAAAACCCTCCAATGTTATAATTCTATGGTGACTTATTCTTGCCAATTGTCGATTAAGTTGCCATTCAAGCCCTTAAACATGTCTAGTCATTGATCCCCCCTCAGTTAGGAAAGTCGGTTACCCTGCGTATTATCCAGTGACCAATAAAAGGAAGATTGATGGCTAAAATGATGAACTAGGATTTGATCTAAGTCATTCATCGCACACTTCGTGGTACTTGATTAATTCCTATGACACAACTTGTGAGGTACATGAAAAGGTGACATGTGGAGCTTCTCAATCACCATGTGGAGTGTGGTGAAGTCTGTGGAGTACATGACTTGGCTCCTAATCAACATTTTCTCATTGGCTAGGGGATGATGAGCTATGGCATTGGGCTTTCAAACCCAATTTGACTACATCCTTGTCATTTGATCTTCCATCTCATTCTGACATTGACAATCGATATTCAAAATCAAAGAACACGCATGTGTTAGCCATTTTGCTTTGCAACCAATGAGCAATTAATGATGCGCTCTTTTCAGGAAGGATAAAATTGAGTCCTTGTGCGCGTGATGAATTATTTTTTAGCTATTAGGAGGAATGATATGCAAATGTCCAAATACCTGGGTGATTAATAGTGAAGAAATCAATACTAGCAATTAATTTCTTCCTCAAGCGTGTGACACTAACATTGATGAGCAAAATCCATTAGCCTTGCTTGATATATATGGATGAAGTTATTGCCATTTTCACCATTGCATTCAACACTTAACATCTTTCTAAATTTGTGAAAAATGAGGAGTGTTAAATTGTGAGCTTGAGAAGCTACTAGGTAATGAAAATGAGTAAGCCAGTCGCTTCCACAATGCCAATTAAGAGGTCACCCAGGCTTAATTTGTAGAGGCCTTAGGACAACATTCCTATACATGAAGACAAGGCACCTGAACATGCTCCATCTACAAAGGAGAAGGCCCCTATCAAAAATCCTCTAGGTGTTCCCATTAGGTGTAGTAGCAGACTAAACGTTAGGGCGTTGCCGTAGAAAAAGCAGAAGAAAATGGAAAGGAACCTGCATCGTTTGCACCAAGAGTTCGTAGGAAGATAAGGTATGGGCGTGGCTCTTACAGAAGGTATAATTCATGAATTGCTATCATAGATAACACTTCAGAAAGTGCAACGGAGACAGACTCAAGATACCAACAATACCTCATGATGTTGAATAATGCTGCAATCCTAGGAGTAGAGGTGCTATCGATACCACCGTTATCTGTTAAAAATCCAAGTGGGTGTGATGGTTCTGTACCAGGAAAAGATAAGGATGAGGAGGGTGTTGAATTTTCTTCTACGCCTCCTACAAGGATGCGAAGTGGGTGTGTGTATCATGGGATGGGTGTTGGTGTTGGTCATGCTTTTGGTTGAAAGAATTGGTGTGTGGACTTTACAATTTTGTGTTGATTGATAAGGATGTCATGGTGGTTGTTTATGTTCCTCACACGTGATGTTGGTTTTTGGGTTTTCTGTTGACCGTGGGATTTCATGACGGCATGGATGTGAGATGCCAGACTTACCTATAAATTAAAGGAAAAATTTGGTGATACTTGTATTTCCCTTTTGATGATGGTTACAAATTTTTCTTCCCCTTTTTCAACAAATGACTACAAATCACCATGTGAGGAATTTGGAGATGAAATGCAAATTGATTTTGAAATGAAATATCTAAAATGTAATTGCATTTGAGCTAGATGCTTGTTGCTCCCTTGCATTATAAAGGGAATTTCAAGGCTCATTTGCAAGTGGTTTTGAATTCTAAAATTTTGAGTCCGATATACTTTTAGGGTAGAAATTAGGTATAGAAAAATACCAAAGGATAGAAGAGCTGAATTGGTTGGGTTTTAAGTTGTGTATATGTCAATCTTAGTATAGTTTTACAGAAATGACTGATATTGAAACAAATCTTATTTCTAGAGCATTTACTCTCCTTTTGTAAGTTTTGCAAATTATGAATGGAATATCAAGGATATCTTTGTTCATCATCAAATACTTATTTGAATGTATGTCCCTATTTCTACTTTGGTTCAAAGAATCAATTAAATGCTTGAATAAGGTCATAAATTTGTGATAATTTACAAAGGATTTGGTAAGAAGTTGTATTTTAGGAACAGTGATTTTTCATAATGTAAAGCATTATGAAAATAGTCCCTTATTATCAAAACTAAAGAATTTTTATATTACTGATTATCGTATATGTGACTCTATTGCCCTATCAATAAGACACTGATCTATTTGCTCTTGGTATTTACATTTGAGATTTGATATACCCAACCATGGACTCAAGATTATAGTATAAATCATTTAAAATTTGTTAACTATGAGACATGTGTTTGAAATACCCTCTTGTTCCTGGTAAATGAACTATTATTTTCTCAAAGACTAGCCAATATTTTAGTGAATTATGGTTATTTATCCTTCATAGGAACCAATCTATGAATTGATGTGTTCTTTACTGAATAAACCAAAATGAACACAATAGGAGTACCCTCCTAGGTCCCACAGAGCCTAAAGTTCAAGAATAGAGACCTCAAAATTCTCTATTCATTAAGTTGGCCATTCCTCTTAGGGGTTCTTGAGAATACGAGTTGGTTGCTCTTTAGAGAAGTCTAAGGGTGTACAGGAAAAAAAACAAAAAAAATGGTGACTCTATTGGGGATAATTCTCATTCTCCTAACATAGATCTTTGCATCACAAATTCAAATGGTGAGATAATTCTAAACATCTTGTTCAGATATTGATCAATTCTTGAACCTGGTAGAAGATTTCACTACAACAAAATTTAAAGAACCTGAAAGTGACTCTACTATGGAAGCCAACCTAGTGTAATGCCCCGTCTTAATAACTTAAGAATGTTGCAATAGTGTATGAAGGTGTAATAATTTTTTTTTTTTAAGTTTAATTATTAAGTTATTTAGTTGCATACATTCATTAAGCTATGCGACGTTAAACTACTTGAGTTTCCATAATAAGTATTTCGTATTGCACATATTAATTAATAACATAAACATAAAGATAAACATTGCATTTCATTTAATACTCCATTTAAGATAATATAAGGTACAAACATGTTTCCATACATTGCATTTGATAGAATATACAATACTCATCCATTTGATGAGGTAGTTCAATAATGATTACAATTACAAGTGTTCACCTCACAACATTTGAGGGATGTTTTACAATACAAATTTACAAAATTTCAATGAAGAAATATTCATAAGTTCCATATGCGAGTTCTCCATCCATGAAGCTCTCGATGCCATGATCACAAAACTGGGGACCCAACGGAGTAAGGTGTGTGTTCCACCCAACCATGTGGTACCCGTAGGTCCACCCCCTGTGCTAGGAGATAGTAATAAGGTTACCTAGACCTAATCTACTAACCCTAGACACTAGTACATAACAGACTATTAGTTACATTGCTTCCAGATTTTGACAATTGAATATTTTACAAGTACAAGGTTAATTGTTATTCTAGGTGGAGTGTCATCACAACGTTGCAAAGGTTACCCTGGTGTTTCTTCCTAGGTTCTGGCCCCCAATCCTTGGGTTACCCTGGTAACCTCTTACGAAACTCGGCCCCTATTGCATACTATTGTGGAATCAAATGTCTTTTAAAGAAACAAGACACCGATTTTCCATTCCAGGCCTTCTCATCTTATACTCATGACTGTAGTAGCTCAAGAGTCATAAGCGAGGCATGTACATCTTGTTAAGTGTTTTAATCTAACTACTGTGTTCTTTAGTTTTCACTAACTTACTAACTATTTGTAAGTTACCCTAACACCACTTTGTGTGTCAGCCCTTACAAATAGCCACTCCCCTAAACATAACATGTAAATCTATGTTCTCTGACTAAGGTTTACAAAGTGTACATATAACCAAAATCAATATAAAAGACCAATCACGATAAAACGAACAACAATCAATGTTCATAACACAGGTGTCAAACCACCAAGCAAAGCCATGTACACATCCTTAGTTAACATAAGAATTTAACTTAACATTCACAATCCCCATTTAACAATTGATCTGGAAGACTTGATCAATAGAGACTTTCCCATTTTTCCCAATCACAAAAATTTAAACAATTAAAAACCAATACCTGCCTATCATTTGGATATACTAAATCCATATGCAATAGTTTGAAGACAACATTTTTATAAATCGTTTTAATAAAAGATCTATTTTTAATAATCAAGAAAAATAACTACTTTATTTAATCTATCTTTCTGATTTTGACAAATTCTCACATACAACTTAATTTAAAGAATATATATATATTTATATTCAAAGTATTATAATTACTCTTCTTTTCTTTAAAAACCTTAACAATTATTATTCTATATATATATATATCTGTTAAATATAAAACAAAGAATTATATTTATTTACCCAATAAAAATACATACACATATACATACATACATACATACATAATATTATTTATATGATAATTTCAAAATTCACAGGCATACAAGAAATCTGAATTTAGAATTAAGGAATTCATTTTTTTTTTGTTTAACATTACAAACAAAATACATGAAACAGAGTTTATTGGCTATAACACAGCCCTTACCCAGCTGCGGCTTCACGGCCATGGCTGCCGTGGGTGGGGCTGTCTCCACAGCCCTCCCCACAGGGTTTGGCTGTGGACGGCAGCGCTAAGTGCTGCCCTCCACAGTGCCTGCCCTGTTGGGAGTCAGCTGTGGGGAACAGTAACCCCCGCGACCCCCAACAATATATATTTTTTTTATAAAAAACTTCCAGCGAAATAAAAATCACGTATAGCGATTATTCTATAACAATAAACATTTTTTTTAATTCAAATTCGTAATTCCGTACAGACGGAAATAAAATGACGAATATAAGTATATTTTCTAAAAAAAATATACCCAATAAGAAATTTTCAACAACAATTTCAATGTAATATTTCACAATCGAATTTATATATGAAGATTATTAATTTCATACAGGGATTTAAATAAAGAATAAAATAAATTTTTAGAGGATTTTACAGTGGAGAAATTGGGGAAAACCTTACAAACTTCTTCAAGGTTTCACAGATTACACGAACAATTTTTTTTTAATTCCAATCCAATTAAATTCCTCAAACAATTAAATTCCCTTCACAAAATAAATTACTTTCAATAGAGAGTTTTCTACAGAAGCTTTCTGAAGCCGACAAAATTCACACAACAAAATATCTACAGAAGCTTTCCTTTCCCAAGCAAATAAAATAAATTTTACAAGAGGATTACCTGATTTCCTTTGCTTACTGGTGAAGAAAAGCTTCTGTTGCCTTTGTTGCCTGAAGCTTCCAATTTCTTCCCGAGATGCAATTCCAAATAACAACCATAAAACCAAAGATCTTCCACAAATTTGCAACAGAGTATCAAAAAGCATAAACCAAGAATTTTACAGAGCCCAAAACCAATTTCCCGTGAATGAAAAAGACAACCTGTGTAATTTTCCCCGAGATCCAAATTATCCTCCGTAACAAATTTTCAACAACCGTAAGCAATTATTGCACTCACACACATGTCGAGAAGTGGTTGTAAAATATCTTCCCCACCACTTCTCGGCAAATTTCCCATTTTCAAATTTGCATGCAATAATTTATTTAATTTAAATTTTAAAACTAAATTTCAATTCACATGCATTTATTTTTATTTTTATTTTCTAATTTTCAAATACAATATAATTTACACACTTAATAATTTAATTTAATTAATTAATTAATTTAATTAAATTATTTTAATCTTTCAAGATCAACCATTTAACCAAATAAGCTAATTAATGAATTAAATTATCAAGCAATTGATTTCTTCCACATTTAAACATTAATTTAAATACCAATAATTTAAAACACAATAAACTATCATTAAAAATTAACCAAATTTACCTTTCCAACAATTTATCCAAACATAAAATGACAATACAACCTATGACTCAAACTAAAACAAATGATGTACTAAGACTAGGATTTTGGACTAGACTAGGGTAAACCAAACTACTATCTCCCTATCAACGTATCCATTGAGTCTTGACATGCTCAGACCTGAGTACCCAGGTGGAGTCGGTGTCCTGTACCTGCAATTCCTGCAACCAAGCAAATAACGAGCATACAAATATATATAATAAAGCATTAAATAGACACACCGTGTGGAGAGAATCACGGTTATCACAGGGCACTCGCAAGCAAGTGATGCGATTTCGTTCTCTACACCAATACACGTCACAACAAAATGACGAAATAAATAACTGTTAATCCATTATAGCATGTACATAGCAATAATCAACTGAAAGTAAACATCTAAACTATATCAAATCATGTTTGAAATCAATAATCACCAAACAATGTATCATCATGTCACGGAATAAATCCACTATCGCTCAAAACCAACAATCAAAATATCCAAACAACATATCATAGTCTAACAATGTAAAAACACAACAGCAGAAAGCATAAGCATAAATGGAGGGGTGCTACATCCTCCCCCCCTAGGATCAGGCTTGCTCCTGAAAGCTTGCGAACAGATAGGGATAAAGTTCCCTCATGTGTGTCACATCCTCCCAAGTAGCAGAAGCCTCATGGCTAGTATCCCATTGGACCCTCACCTGATCAACGTCTCGACCCCTGAGACCGAGCATCCGACGCTGTAGAAGGCCACGGGCTCCAAAGCTAGCTACCCATCCTCTACCTGTAACACATTCTAATCAAGTACATGAGATATGTTAGGATGATATGGTCTAAGAACTGATACATGAAAAACATCATGAATACGAGACAAACTGGGTGGTAAGGCGAGTCGATATGCCACGGGACCAATTCTCTCAAAAATCTCGAATGGCCCAACAAAACGAGGTGCAAGCTTAGAGCCTTTTCCGTAAAAGATTGGACTCTTTCGCGGTTGCACTCGAAGAAACACTTTATCACCAACAGCAAACTGTCGATCTATCCTATGCGCATCAGCATATTTATTTTTCCTATCCCGAGTTGCTATCAAATGCTCTCTAATATAGTCAACCTGTTGCTTCATGTCTCGAAGCATCTCAGGTCCAAGTAATACTCTATCCTCAAGTCGATCCCAACTCAGAGGAGTTCGACAAGGATGATCGTATAATGCCTGAAATGGTGGCATACCTATGGAACTTTGATATCCATTATTATAAGCGAATTCTACTAAGTACAAATAATCCTCCCAACGTGATTGTTGGTCCATTACGTACATTCTAAGCATATCCTCTAATATTTGGTTAACTCTTTCCATTTGTCCATCAGTTTGAGGATGATACGTTGAACCAAAGTTCAACTGTGTGCCTAATGCATGTTGTAATGAAGTCCATAAAGCTGAAGTAAATACAGGATCTCTATTCGAAATAATCCTACGAGGAATCCCATGTAATCTAACGATATCCTCCATGAATATCCTAGCCACGAATGAAGCATTCTAGGATGATCGTACAGGTGAGAAATGAGCTACTTTAGTCAATCGGTCAACAGTTACCATAATGGCATCATGTCGACGTGATGACGTAGGTAACCCTACAATAAAGTCAACGGATATAATATCCCATTTCCATTCGGGAATGAGATGTGGCTGCAATAATCCAGTGGGATATTGATGCTCAGCTTTGACTCGCTGACATTCAAGACATCTCGATACATAATCAGCAATATCACACTTCATACCAGGCCAGAAATACAGTTGCCGAAGATCAGCATGCATTTTCTTAACTCCTGGATGAGCTGAATATGGAGCTCGATGAGCTTCAGTCATGATTAATGTACGAAGACTCTCAACATGTGGTACATAAATATGACCTAAATGCCATAATATACCATCCGATTCTAGAACATACCCTACAAATCAACCTTCTAAAGGTCTACCAGATTCAATTTCTGACCTCACTTCCTGATATAATCTATCAGTAGGAAGTGCAGCTAATATTTGACCTCTCAAATCTACTTCAAGAGTAGTAGCAGAGATCTCATGTCGACGTCGACTAAGAGTGTCAGCCACTACGTTGTCTTTGCCTTGAACATATTTTACTTCAAAATCGTACTCACACAAGAACTCCATCCATCATCTTTTCCTAGCATTCAAGTTAGGTTGCGTAAATATGTATTATAAACTACGGTGATCAATATGAAGTTCGAAACGATGACCTAATAGGAAATGTCTCCATCGAACTAATGCATGGACAACTACAGCTAGTTCTAGGTCATGAGTAGGATAGTTTAATTCATGATCTTTGAGTTTGCGAGACTCATAAGCAATCACACGCCCATCTTGCATCAAAACTGCTCCCAAACCCTCTAAAGATGCATCCGTACACACTACGAAATCCTTAGTAGGATCAGGAACAATGAGTATAGGCGCATTAGTTAACTTTTCTTTAAGAGTCTAAAAATCCAACTGACACTGTTCTGTCCAAACAAACTTCTTCCCTTTCCTCTGAAGAGAAGTAATAGGATGACTGATTCTAGAAAATACCTCTACAAAACGTCTATAGTAACCAGCTAGACCCATAAAACTATGAACTTCACCTACATTAGTAGGTGTGGGCCAATCTACAATAGCTTGGATCTTTGAAGACTCCACAGCAATACCTTTTCCAGATATCACATGTCCAAGGTATTTTATTTCAGTTTGGAAGAAGTCACACTTCTTCAGGTTTGCATACAATTGATTTTCCCTTAAACATTGCAATACCTATCTCAAGTGTTCTTCATGCTCCTTCATGTTCCTCGAATAGACTAAAATATCATCGAGAAATACCAGGACAAAGTGATCAAGGTATGTACGAAAAACACCATTCATTAAACTCATGAATACTGATGGTGCATTCGTTAACCCAAATGGTACTACTGTGAATTCGTAGTGCCCATAATGAGTTCGAAAAGCAGTTTTATGTATGTCTGCTTCAACTATACGCAATTGATGATATCCAGATTTCAAATCAATTTTAGAGAACACATTATCTCCCTTAATTTGATCAAAAATATCATCGATTCTAGGAAAAGGATAACGATTCTTAATCGTAACCTTGTTTAATTGACGATAGTCAATGCACAGCCTAAGAGATCTGTCCTTCTTTACGAAGATAACAGGTGCTCCCCAAGGGGAAACACTTGGACGAATGAAACCCTTTTCTAATAATTCCTCTAACTGGATACAAAGTTCCTCTAACTCCTGAGTCGTCATTCTATAAGGAGCTCTAGATATAGGCTCAGCTCTAGGAACTAGGTCAACTCTAAAGTCAATATCCCTCTTTGGTGGCATTCCAGGAATGTCATCGGGAAACACATCCTCAAATTCTCTAAGAATAGGATGATCATCAAGAGATACCTCTCGACTCTCACCCTCTTCCAAATCAGTAACTATTGTTGCAAACAGTTGACATCCCTGATGAAGACATCTCTTTAATTACATAGCAGATATCATCCACAAAGAGATAGGTCTCTGAATACTCACAATTTCCACTTTCGCACCTAAATCATTAATGCAACTAACTGTCTTAAGTCGACAGTCAATCATAGCATGATAAGATGCTAGCCAATCCATACCTAAAACTATATCATACAATCCTAAGGGTGTAACATATAAATCTACTAAGGTAGTTAACGTACCAATTTTAAGTTCACAGTTATGTACTAAGTTTTCTACTGCTACTTTCACCCTTGAGGAAAATTCAACTTGCCACTTACCACCTTGCTTTACCGCCACAAGACCACAATGGTCAACAATGGTCGGTGAAATAAAGGAGTCAGTGGCTCCAGAATCAAAAAGTATAGAAACACTAACACCATGTAACTTACCTAAAGTTTCGAACACCGTGTTCTAGTGATCAGCTTGGCGGTCATTAACTGCAGCATATAATGTATGTGCTCGTCTTACATCTCCCACCGTAGGCTCTAAAACTATAGGTCGAGGCCCATAACCAGTAGAACCTCTCATCAGAAACTGCCTAGCTATGTGTCCCTATTGTCCACAAGAATAACAACCTGTGCCTCTACTGAATCCTCTGCCACCCGAAGGTGCATTGGATTGCTGAAAACTACCCTTACTGACAGTAGACTGAGCACTCTGCGCAGGCTGATCTTGCCTATTGCACTTGTTGCGCCACCAGTTATGACCCTTTCCTGTTTGAGGACCATTCTGTTGTTGTGGTTGAGGGTTATTGTTCTTTTGAGGTGTTCTTTGTTGTTGTTGCTGCCCACCCTTTGTGGGTGTCTGTTAGTTCCTAGAGGAACCACCTGTCTGTGCCTATCCACCCCATGGACTAAAACCTACTGCAGGAGCACTCCCAATCTACACTCCTGTGTGCCCACCTAATGCCATAATAAGGTTCTCCTCCACTATACGAGCCTTCTCCACCACGACTTCCATAGTCTTTGGCTCAAAGACTCGGACACCACCACTGATGCAGGCATTTAAACCCCTGATAAAGTGTTGTACTAGCATAGGCTCATCATCGCCAATACCAGCATACTACTTAAGTTCATAAAACCTACGTTCATATTGCTCTACAGAAAGAGCCAACTGACGTAGATCATGGAACTCATCAGCCCTACACTGCCTCCAATGTTCTAAAAGGAACCAAGCTCTAAACCTCTCGAGAAACATCTCCCAAGACATATAACCAATATCCAAGTGGAGCTTCTACTTCTCTAGGCGCCACCAAGTAGAGGCGAATCCTCTCAAGTGCATAATAGCGCATCTGGCATGGGTATTGCTACTTTAAGAGTGCATGGCAAAGCATCTACCCAAATCTAGTAGCCAGGTCTCAGCCTCTAATCCACCTCCTATACCATCAAAGGTAGGAGGGCGTGCCCTCAGTAAATATCTCATGTGTCCTACAGTGATAGCATCCTGATGTGATGTGTCATCTACTCTCCTAGGAGATCTATCTCTCTCTGACAACCTCCTGCTCATCTACCTGTCTAAGACCTCCTCTAATAGTGGACGTATCTGAGAACCCTCTACTACTGACTGTTCGAGATTCTATCCCTCATTTCTCTGACCCAACTGTTCTGCCTAATCACTGTGATGAGGGATCAGAGGGGGAGTAACCTGAGGGATTGGCCCTCGGCCTCCACCTTGACCTCTACCATGACCTCTTGCTCCTCACCTAGGCATGTTCCTACACATAACAATAACGAGTCTTAGATACTATTCAACCAAGGCTAACAATTGCGACACTACATACTAGGTCAACCTAATGGGCTCATGATTACCCAGAGCGTCCAGTGTTTGTAACCTTGGCTCTGATACCAATCTGTAATGCCCTGTCTTAATAACCTAAGAATGTTGCAATAGTGTATGAAGGTGTAATAATTTTTTTTTTTAAGTTTAATTATTAAGTTATTTAGTTGCATACATTCATTAAGCTATGCGACATTACACTACTTGAGTTTCCATAAGTGACTTAAGTATTTCGTATTGCACATATTAATTAATAACATAAACATAAAGACAAACATTGCATTTCATTTAATACTCCATTCAAGATAATATAAGGTACAAACATGTTTCCATACATTGCATTTGATAGAATATACAATACTCATCCATCTGATGAGGTAGTTCAATAATGATTACAATTACAAGTGTTCACCTCACAACATTTGAGGGATGTTTTACAATACAAATTTACAAAATTACAATGAAGAAATATTCATAAGTTCCATATACGAGTTCTCCATCCATGAAGCTCTCGATGCCATGATCACAAAACTGGGGACCCAATGGAGTAAGCTGTGTGTTCCACCCAACCATGTGGTACCTGTAGGTCCACCCCCCACGCAAGGAGATAGTAATAAGGTTACCTAGACCTAATCTACTAACCCTAGACACTAGTACATAACAGACTATTGGTTACATTACTTCTAGATTTTGACAATTGAATATTTTACAAGTACAAGGTTAACTGTTATTCTAGGTGGAGTGTCATCACAACGTTGCAAAGGTTACCCTAGTGTTTCTTCCTAGGTTCCGGCCCCCAATCTTTGGGTTACCCTGGTAACCTCTTACGAAACCTGGCCCCTATTGCATACTATTGTGGAATCGAATGTCTTTTGAAGAAACAAGACACTGATTTTCCATTCCAGGCCTTCTCATCTTATACTCATGATTGTAGTAGCTCAAGAGTCATAAGCGAGGCATGTACATCTTGTTAAGTGTTTTAATCTAACTACTGTGTTCTTTAGTTTTTACTGACTTACTAACTATTTGTAAGTTACCCTGACACCACTTTGTGTGTCGGCCCTTACAAATAGCCACTCCCTTAAACATAACATGTAAATCTATGTTCTCTGACTAAGGTTTGCAAAGTGTACATATAACCAAAATCAATATAAAAGACCAATCACGATAAAATGAATAACAATCAATGTTCATAACACAGGTGTCAAACCACCAAGCAAAGCCATGTACACATCCTTAGTTAACATAAGAATTTAACTTAACATTCACAATCCCCATTTAATAGTTGATCTAGAAGACTTGATCAATAGAGACTTTCCCATTTTGCCCAATCACAAAAATTTAAACAATTAAAAACCAATACCTGTCTATCATTTGGATATATTAAATCCATATGCAACAGTTTGAAGACAACATTTTTATAAATCGTTTTAATAAAAGATCTATTTTTAATAATCAAGAAAAATAACTACTTTATTTAATCTATCTTTTTGATTTTGACAAATTCTCACATACAACTTAATTTAAAGAATATATATATATTTATATTCAAAGTATTATAATTACTCTTCTTTTCTTTAAAAACCTTAACAATTATTATTCTATATATATATATATATGTTAAATATATAACAAAGAATTATATTTATTTACCCAAAAAAATACATACACATATACATACATACATATATATATATATAAAATATTATTTAATGATAATTTCAAAATTCACAGGCATACAAGAAATCCGAATTTAGAATTAAGGAATTTGTTTTTTTTTTGTTTAACATTACAAACAAAATACATGAAATAGGGTTTATTGGCTGTAACACAGCCCTTACCCAGCTGCGGCCTCACGGCCACGACTGTCGTGGGTGGGGCTGTCTCCACAGCCCTCCCCACAGGGTTTGGCTATGGATGGCAGCGCTAAGTGCTGCCCTCCATAGTGCCTCCCCTATTGGGAGTCGGCTGTGGGGAACAGTAACCCCCGCGGCCCCCAACAATATATAATTTTTTTATAAAAAACTTCCAGTGAAATAAAAATCGCGTACAACCATTATTCTATAACAATAAACATTTTTTTTTAATTCTAATTCGTAATTCCATACAGATAGAAATAAAATGACGAATATAAGTATATTTTCTAAAAAAAATATACCCAATAAGAAATTTTCAACAACAATTTCAATGTAATATTTCACAATTGAATTTATATATGAAGATTATTAATTTCATACAGGGATTTAAATAACGAATAAAATAAATTTTCAGAGGATTTTACAGTGGAGAAATTGGGGAAAACCTTACAAACTTCTTCAAGGTTTCACAGATTACACGAATAATTTTTTTTTAATTCCAATCCAATTAAATTCCTCAAACAATTAAATTCCCTTCACAAAATAAATTACTTTCAATAGAGAGTTTTCTACAGAAGCTTTCTGAAGCCGACAAAAATTCACACAACAAAATATCTACAGAAGCTTTCCTTTCCCAAGAAAATAAAATAAATTTTACAAGAGGATTACCTGATTTCCTTTGCTTACTGGTGAAGAAAAGCTTCTGTTGCCTTTGTTGCCTAAAGCTTCCAATTTCTTCCCGAGATGCAATTCCAAATAACAACCATAAAACCAAAGATCTTCCACAAATTTGCAACAGAGTATCAAAAAGCATAAACCAAGAATTTTACAGAGACCAAAACCAATTTCCCGTGAATGAAAAAGACAACCTGTGTAATTTTCCCCGAGATCCAAATTATCCTCCATAACAAATTTTCAACAACCGTAAGTAATTATTGCACTCACACACATGTCGAGAAGTGGTTACAAAATATCTTCCCCACCACTTCTCGACAAATTTCCCATTTTCAAATTTGCATGCAATAATTTATTTAATTTAAATTTTAAAACTAAATTTCAATTCATATGCATTTATTTTTATTTTTATTTTCTAATTTTCAAATACAATATAATTTACACACTTAATAATTTAATTTAATTTATTTATTTATTTAATTAAATTAGTTTAATCTTTTAAGATCAACCATTTAACCAAATAAGCTAATTAATGAATTAAATTATCAAGCAATTGATTTCTTCCACATTTAAACATTAATTTAAATACCAATAATTTAAAACAGAATAAACTATCATTAAAAATTAACCAAATTTACCTTTCCAACAATTTATCCAAACATAAAATGACAATACAACCTATGACTCAAACTAAAACAAATGATGTACTAAGACCAAGATTATGGACTAGACTAGGGTAAACCAAACTACTATCTCCTGATCAACGTATCCGTTGAGTCTTGACACGCTCAGACCTGAGTACCCAGGTGGAGTCGGTGTCATGTACTTGCAATTCCTACAACCAAGCAAATAATGAACATACAAATATATATATATATATATATATATATATATATATATATATATATAATAAAGCATTAAACAAACACACCGTGCAGAGAGAATCACAGTTATCATAGGGCACTCGCAAGCAAGTGATGCGATTCCGTTCTCTACACCAATACACGTCACAGCAAACTGACGAAATAAATAATTGTTAATCCATTATAGCATGTACATAGCAATAATCAACTGAAAGTAAACATCTAAACTATATCAAATCATGTCTAAAATCAATAATCACCAAACAATGTATCATCATGTCACAGAATAAATCCACTATCGCTCAAAACCAGCGATCAAAATATCCAAACAACATATCATAGTCTAACAATGTAAAAACACAACAGCAGAAAGCATAAGCATAAACGGAGGGGTGCTACACCTAGAACCCATACTAGTTTGAAGAAACTTCATCTCATTTGAAGTTTAATACTCGATGATAGGAGGTGGTGACTCTAACAAATGAACCTAATAAAATCTACATCAAATCTCCAGATCTACAAATTTGAAGACAAAGGATAGGCGATTGTTGCAAAATTCTAGGTATTCTCATATAATTAGTGATGATTTGATCATCTTATGAGAAAATTATGATAAATATTCTATATTTGAAGTATAAATGATTCCCTATTAAGTGAATTAGCACAAGATCAGGGAATAATAGTGAAAATTTACAATGCTTTTTGAAATGTAAGTTAAAATTGGTTCATTGTCATAGATAAGCATGCTATGTTGCAAGATCTTAGGAAAATTTATAAGAGACATGCATTGCAAAGGATTAGGGTCATAATCGTTGAAAGAATTGGTGTAGTATTGTGCAATCACAAAGAAAAATTTATAATTCTATTTTAAGAAGTGAAAATGCATAGTCAAGCTGCTCCTTTTGGTGTAGGAATGAGTGTAATTGAGCATGATGAATGACCTTTGCTGGATCAAAAGAGTTTTAGTATTGAGAGATACATGGCCATTTTATTTTACAATATTTTTGGGTATCCATATGTTGTCCCACCAAAAATTAGGGATATCTACCAAAGTTAAATGGTGAAAAACCTGAATTAGCAAGCAAGCTTTTGGAAGATTTTATTAACATGATGGGAGATTATGAATTGTACTTTGAAGATGTTGTCATGAAATTATTTGTTCAATCCTTGAGAGGAGATGCAAGAGATTGGTTCTCTTATTTACCAGATTCTTCCATACATTCATGGGAGGATTTTAAAGTATTATTCATGGAACAATTTGGAGAAAGGATTGATCCCATCCTAATTAGACATAAGTTCATGAGCATGGAAAAAGAAGAGGAGTTGGTTCCTGCTTTCAATCTCTAATTTTCAAAAATAATCAGATAAATCTCTACAAACATAAGACCAAATGATGTTGAATTCTTAGTGGTGTATTTGGGTGCATTTGACAAAAAAGATGAGTTACCTTCTGAGAGACAAAATTGTACCAAGCATACCATATTGTGATAGACATTGAAAACAATTTGAAGTATTCAATGATGAAGGGATGTGCAACCACCAATTTTGGTGACCTTAGTCCATTTCTTGCAGATACAAATAGTGGATCAATTGGTAGAGGTGTAAGCCAAGAGGAAAAGGATTCCATTGCTCCATTTTCTCCCCATAATGTGAGAATTATGGTAAGACTCAAATGAAAAGATTACAAGATCAAGGTAAAGTTGATCAAATATTCTCAGCCAAGAATTTACATGAAATGAAAAGGTACCAAGGGGAATCTCCCTATGATTTGTTCTCTAGGTTTGTGGACACTTTGTTAGAAATACCTAAAGATGTCAGGCCAAAAGAATCCATGTGTATTGACTTGTTTTGTGACATGTATCAATCATGATTAAGCACTTTTTGAAAGGAATTGAAACCTCATAGTTTGAGCCAAGTAGTTGATTGGATAAGAGTTGTAGAGGAGGCTAGGAGTGAGTACACACAAAAAGTGTTGCCTCCAAGCACCTCCAATGATTACCATGATGAGGAGAATCAAAGGTCATTTACAATGGGTCAAGAGGATGCATCTAAATATGAACAACTTGATAATTTTTGTCATTTTAATAGTACCATAGATGTAGATCCATGTGATAATGATGATGGAGATACAAAATATGAGGACAAAGAAATGGTACATGACTTTCATCCCTGGGATATCCTAGATTGTGAGAAAGCACAAGAGATGCAAGGGGAAGCCCCACATCTTGATTTAATCATGAATAATGATGCACAAATTAGTGACCAAGGTGATGAGATTGAAATTGGTCGATCTTCTATTGACTATAATTCTTCTTATGAAATTAAAGTAGAGTCTCTTGCTTCTAGTAGAAGAAAAATTGGTAGCCTTGAGAGAGTGCATTTGCTTGGTAGTGAAGACTTTTCTTCATGTGAAGAGTTCTCAGAGTGTGGATCAATAATTTTGAACACAAATGATTTCTCTCTATTCTTATAGTGATTACACTGATTTTGAATGCACTGATGATCCTATAGATTTGGACCCTCATATTGAGGAGGTAAACGTACATGTGGAAACCATGAAGGTGTGGAAGAATCCCTATTTGATTAACCATCACTAGAAGATGAGGTTATAAATGACAACCTTTACTGGTGCATGAGCAATCCACTCTTTGAAGAAAATTTTGATCAGTTTTTGGTAGGTACCATTAGTGAAAATATTGGAGAAGGTACAAGTAAGGTACTAAGAAGTAAGGACTGTGTTGGCATTGAGGTTTATGATTTTGTCTTTAAAGATGGTGACCTTGACTTAATAGCTCCTTAGTCACATGAAAGAGGTAGTGACACAAGTGGTGGTCAATTAGTTGGTCCACAAGTGGACAAACAAATTGCATCTAAAAAGCACCAAGAATATAATTCAAGTGTGTTGATAATTGAAGATGATGGTTGTTTGCAAGAAAAAAAAATTGAAGGCAAGGATGGCACTATCTATGATCACAACCCTTAATATAGCTTAGGTACTGAGAGGGATGAAAATGAGTATGCCCATTCTCATGTGACACATTATTGTATATTTGAATCAACAGATGAATTGTTAGTCACGCTTGGTAATGAAGATGAGATGCATGTGGATGAAGAGAGAGGCTTGTTACTGAATGACCAAGTTGTGCATTTAGGTGGATAGACTAGTATTGAAGTAGGATTGTTGCTTGCTAATAAGAAGGAACAATTGGATGAGCTCTCAGCTTATGACAATATCGCATGATGGTTTGATCCATGTGGAAAGGGACTTAAATGTATAGATGGCATTAAATGTAATGATAATTATTATGAGTGTACGCTGAAATTTTTTGCAGATACCCCATATCTTTGGGACCTCATTATGGAGTTATTTCCATCTAGTGTGGGCAACATTTATGTCAAGCAAAATGAGATTGTTGTTGCATATAAATATTTTCTTTTTGATATTCCAAAATTTTGCCCCAACTTACGAAAAAGTTCTTGTGAAGGGATTCCATTTGATGAACAAGCTAGGTGTGAAGGTAAAGTGCATGATAAAACAAAGTATGTGTGTTTTACTTTTCCATTTCAATTTTATAGGTCTATGCCTAAACAGGTGGATAAACATGATAATCTCATAACCTCTAGTGTTGATGACATCAATTATGACAAAGATGGTTGCTCAGAAGGATCTAATACAAATGTTGATCCATCACAATTAGAACAAGGAAAAGTCTTTGATAGAGGAAAGAATTGTCCCTGAGTTTTGGGGGGCCATGGGCCTCCAATTTATGGATTGAATCCAATTGTATGGAAGAGGCTTCTAAAATGCATTGCATTTGTGCATAGTGTATATAGGTTTGGGTGGTGTGTTCCTTCTTGGTTGTATTTGCTTGCTTTGTTCGAGCAAGCTCTTGCATTTTTGTTTTCTACCCTGGTATTCTTCAACCTAAGATCTAGATTCTCGCTATACCCACTAGGTGTATATGTCCCCGAGCATGAGCCACTGATGGAGCTCTTAAAATTTTGCAAAATTATGAGAAAATCATGACTTGAGTCATAATTTTTTAACTCTATAACCAAGAATGGGCTAAGGGTCTGGTTATAAACCTTAACTCTATAAGCATCCCATTCTAAAAACCCTTCAATGTTATAATTCAGCAGTGACTTATTCCCATCGGTTTCCGATTGAGTAAGTTGACATTCAAGCCCTTAAATATGTCTAGTCACTGGTTGCCCCCTCAGTTAGGAAAGTCAGTCACCCCATGCATTATCCTGTGATAAATTCTTCTAAAGTCGGGATAAATATTTCCAAAGGACCTAAGTCGTCACCTCCCAAGGGTCTTATTACCATAGGCCTAGTCATGGCCCCACCTTGAAAACTAACATGTGGCATGTGCAGGAATGTGGTCTATCAGATTTAAAGATTTTATCATCACTTCCCATGGCACACCGCGCATGCATTTATGGGTAGGCATTAGGAAGCATGCGAGGTCCACAATATAATGACATGTTTCCTTGTCGTTTGGGGCTCATCCCATATACATGTATTTGGTGACCAATAAAAGGAAGATCGATGGGTGAAATGATGAACTAGGATTTGATCTAAGCCATTCATCACACACCTCACGGTACTTGATTAATTCTTGCCAAACAACTTGTGAGGTACTTGAAAAGGTGAAACGTGGAGCTTCTTGATCACCATGAAGAGTGTGGCGAGGTCTGTGGAGTACGTGACTTTGCTCCTAATCAATATTTTATCATTGGCTAGGGGATGATGACCTATGGAATTTGGCTTTCAAACCCAATTTGACTACATCCTTTCCATTTGATCTTCCATCTCATTCTGACATCGATGATTGACATTCAAAATTAAAGAAGTCGCATGTGTTAGCCATTTTTCTCTACAACCAATGAGCAATTAAAGGCATTCTCTTTTTACGAAGGATCAAATTGAGTCCTTGTGCATGTGAGGAATTAATTTCTAGCTATTATGAGGAATGATATACAAATCTCTAGGTACTTAGGTGATTAACAATGAAGAAATCAATACTAGCGATTAATTGCTTCCTCAAGCCTGTGACTCCAACATTGATGAGCAAAAACCATCAACCTTGCTTGATAAATATGGATGAAGTGATTTCCATTTTCACCATTGCATTCAATACTTAGCATCTTTCTGAATTTGTGTAGAATGGGGAGTGTTAAATTGTGAGCTTGAGAAGCTACCTGGAAGTGAAAATGAGTAAGCCAGTTGCTTCCACAGTGCTAGTTAGGAGGTCGCCCAGACTTAATTTGCAGAGGCCTCAGGACAAAATTCCTGTACATGAACACAAGGCACCCGAATGTGCTCCATTTGCAATGGAGAATGCCCCTATCGAAAATCCTCTATGTGTTCCCATTAGTTGGAACAATTGGCTAAAACATTAGGGTGTTGCCACAAAAAGGGCAGAAGAAAAGGGAAAGGAACCTGCATCGTTTGCACCAAGAGTTCATAGGAAGATAAGGTATAGATGCGACTCTTATAAAAGGAAGAATTTTCCAATTGCTATCACAGATAGCCCTTCAAAAAGTGCAATAGAGATAAACTTACCCTACCAAGAATACCTCATGATGCTTAATCAAGCTACAGTCCCATGAGTAGAGGTGCTATTGGTACCACTGTTATCCATTAAAACTCCAAGTGGGCATGATGGTTTTGTACTAGGAAAAGATAAGGATGAGGAGGGTGTTGAAGTTTCTTCTCCACCTCCTACAAAGATGTGAAGTGGGCACGTGTATCATGGGCTAGGTGTTGGTGTTGGTCATGCTTCTAGTTGAAAGAATTGGTGTGTGGGATTTACAAATTTTGTGTTGATTGATAAGGATTTCATGGTGGTTGTTTCTGTTCCTCACACATGATGCTGGTTTTTGGGTTTTCTGCTAATTGTGGGCTTTCATGACAATGTGGATGTGAGATGCTAGGCTTAGTTGGTGATTAAAGTTTAATTTTGGTGGTACTTGTATTTCCCTTTTGATGATGGTTACAAATTTTTCCTTCCCTTTTTCAACAAATGACTACAAATCACCATGTGGGGAATTTTGAGATGAAATGCAAATTGATTTTAAAATGAAATATCTGAAATGTAATTGTATTTGAGTCAAATGCTTGTTTCTCCCTTTCATTATAAAAGGGATTTCAAGGCTCATCTGCAAGGGGTTCTTAATTCTAAAATTTTGAGTCCGATATACTTTTAGGATAGAAATTAGGTATAGAAAAATACCCATGGATAGAAAACTGAATTGTCTAGGTTTTAAGTTGCGTATATGTTAATCTTAAAATAGTTTTATAGAAATGACTTATATTGAAAAAAATCTTATGTCTAGAGCATTTACTCTCCTTCTATAAGTTTCGCAAATTATGAATGGAATATCAAGGATATCTTTGTTCATCGTCAAATACTTATTTGAATGTATGTCCCTATTTCTACTTTGGTTCAAAGAATCAATTAAATGCTTGAATAAGGTCATAAATTTGTGATAATTTGCAAAGGATTTAGTAAGAAGTTGTGTTTTAGGAATAGTGAGTTTTCATAATGTAAAGCATCATGAAAATAGTCCCTTATTATCAGAACTAAAGAATTTATGTATTACTGATCGTCATATATGTGATTCTATTGCCCTGTCAATAAGACACTGATCTATTTTCTCTTGGTATTTACATTTGAGATATGATATACCCAACCATGGACTCAGGATTAGAGTATAAATAATTTAAATTTTGTTAACTATGAGACATGTGTTTGAAATACCCTCTTGTTCCTAGTAAATGAACTATTATTTTCTCAAAGACCAGCCAATCTTTAAGTGAATTGTGTTTATTTATCCTTCATAGGAACCAATATGTCAATTGATGTGTTCTTTATTGAATAAACCAAAATTAACACAATAGGAGTTCCCTCCTAGGTCCCATAGAGCCTAAACTGTAGGAATAGAGACCTCAAAATTCTCTATTAGCTATGTTAGCCATTCCTCTTAGGGGTTATTGAGTATACAAGTTTGTTGCTCTTTAGATAAGTCAAAGGGTGTACTAGAAAAAACACCAACACTATGGGGTGGATGGTATAGTGTGGTCTTGGATATGAGATGGAGGGGGATCATGACATGAAGAGGGAGGGGTGTTTTGATCATGAGGGGAAGAGGGTCACTAGATGGGGTGGAAGGTGTACTTTGATCTAGACAAAGAAGGATGTCATTAGATGAAGTGGGGGAGAGGGTATTATGAGAGGGGGATGAAGGGATATCTTGCTCTTGAGATGGAAAGATATCATTAGATGATATGGAAGGGATATGTTGTTCTAGATTGGAAATGGGATCATGAGATGGAAGGGGATCATATGATGGAGAAGGGAACTTCCTTGATCTTTATATGGAGGGGAATCTATGTTAGCATTCTTTGGATTAGGAGATGGACATAGTTCATTTGATATGGATGGTGTGATGAGGGAGGAAGGTTTTATAGACTCTTCAACTTAAATAGATGGATTGATAGGGAATTCATTTAATATTTAGTGTATTAGGGTTTATCTTTATGTGGGGGTGATGAAGGTGGATGCAT
>VDFB02276937.1:0-11387 GCA_007258455.2 Sequoia sempervirens
CATCCATGCATCGATCTTCTATCCATGCCTAGATACATATGTACAACAAAAAAATTATGTGAGCAAATATGCATATATATTTTAAATTTAAATAAATTCAAATTTTTGATTTAATGTAATTTATACATTCTCGATATCTCCCAAAACACTCTATGTGGAATGTGTCAGTTTGTTCATGAAGATGTGCCAACCACATTTGATGCAAAGTTTTTCTTGCACCATTCAACAACATCATGTGCATTGTCTAGATGATCTTCTGGATAACTCATTTGATGCTTTCTTAAAGCTCGTTTGATGCAAGCTTCTGCTCCATCATGCTCACCCTTTCCATGCCCACTCTCAAAAACTCCAAACATGTGACATTTTTGTAGATTTTATGGTTTCTACAAAGTGCATAGAATGGTCGTGAAGATTTAGATTGTACCACACATCCTTGACCATACAAAATGATTTTCAAATTTGACACCCCTAATTCTGAAATTCTCAAAATGTTATGAAACAATGTTGGACAAAAAGTGTGTCATGCTCTTTATCATCACTAATATAAAAGTGATATTTCATTTATTATTTTCGTTCTTCATCACGTACTCTCAACACCATCAATTTTGATTGTGCATCGATAACACACATGAACCATAATGAGTGATCTGCTTTGAAAGTAATGCACAAGTTGAATCTCCTTTTGATGTACAAAGGAGTAATTTTCTGCAAAGTCAACTTCTGATAGAACTGTTCCATGTGGGAAAGTATCTCTCAATGTTTGGAATTGTTGTGCTTGCCACTTAGCAAAAAATGAATGATGTATGTATGGTCGTATCAAATTTCAAAAATCTTCCATAAATTTTCCAATGGGAATCTCCTCTTATACATAGATCAACCTTGTGGATTCTTTCCCAAATTTTGTTTGCAACTTTACATACTTGTACCTGTGTCAGTAAAATATGTGAATAACTAATAAACCACACTTGATCAATGAAACATTACATCAAAGAGAATCCAAATAACTTGATCGATGAGAAATTGAAACAAATAAACTCTCTAAAAATAATGCTTACCTCTTGCAATTTACTGTCTTTGTTAGGTCGAGGTATCCTCGATTCTTGAAGGAAATTTAGCTAAATTTCCACATGTCTCACAAATTCTTTTTATGTAATTTATTTGAGGTCCATTTTCATGATCACATAATATAGACTTTATGAACAAACTTGCTTGTTTAGGAGGTGCATTTTGAAACCCACATCTTTCTTCTCTCATCTTTCGAAACACCTGATAGTAGAGATCAAATTCAATATGATAGCAACAGCAACAAGGGTTTTAAAATGTGTTTATCTTCACATAATATGAAGCAACCTTTGAGCATTATTTTCCCAATCTTTATATGAGGATATACATTACAAAAGTTCATATACATCTCAAATTGTGTTATGTCTAGCCAATGTTTGATATGATTTTCATAAATACTAGGTCCAATCATGTGTCTCATAACATCTTTAGTATTTGATGATGGACGAGTCTGATCATGCCAAAAACCTGAGACCAAGTTCCTAACAGCATCTTCAATCCTATCAGAACGGGGAGCTCTACACATAATTGCCCAATTTCCTTCTAAACTCTCATCCAAAACCTTTCTCTTTTTCTCATATTTTATCAATGTGGTTCTACTATAACCAATTTCAGTTGAAAGTGCTGACATTTTTCTTTTTCTTGCTATATGTTGATGTACAATAGATGTCAACATCACCCTTCTTGTATTGGCCTTATCCTGGGTTTAGGATCCTTTCCCCAATGGAATCTAAACCCTTTTTAACATTTTGAACAATATCCTTTTGTAATCCCACATGTTTCTTATTTGATGATGGGGTGGACACAACAATTGTAATGACTCTTTGGGCTCATCACGAGAAGAGTAAGCGTGATATAGTGGGTTTTTCAAGTGTATCAAGATGATTGAAATGATGATTGATCATTCCATTTCACAGTTAGTCATTGACCTCTTTCTATATTATAAAATTTTGGTTGGCATAATGTTGCTGAGTTTAAGCCATATCCATTTTCAAGTAAATGATCTAGAATTTCTATGAAGTTGTTTACCCCACCTTCTCCAACTAGTTTTATATGTACCATCCATACACAGTCTGAGGGAAGTGATCAGGCCTCCTCCAACATGCATTGTTTCAACTTGTGCCTCCTCCCTATCTTGAGGACCATGCATTCTTGGCCAGTTCATTTGATCCAATGTCTACATTTGTCTAGAAACAGGCATGAAAACCATTTGGAAGCCTTCCTACACATGTGTCACAAAATATTTTGCAAACAAAAATGAGAGATGATGGTAAATATATAAGTGAAGTTTATGTATGCAAGCAAACAAATTGATAAAACATGATGAGCTATAAGTGAGAGAAGTTTGTGCTATTTTTATATGCTCATCCATACCAGTAGAAGGAAGTGATCTTGACCCCTCCCCAACAAGCATTGTTTGAACTTGGGTCTCCTCCCTAGCTTCAAGGTCCATCTGTTTGTCAACGGATTCGTTTGATCCAATATCTAGATTTGGCTCATTGCTTTTATGAGGAATCCTAGAGCATAAAACATAAAATAATTTGAGAACATTGAAGTGATGAAAATAAAATATGAAAGACACAAAACACTGTAAATATTGAAACAAAAGGAATTGGCTTAAGGAATTGGAGTCAAGGATCATATAAACATTGCAACTTGAATGACCAAGATGACTTGAGGATATTTAAAAGTATTTATAGTCATTTAAGTGCAATGATGGTTAGAAACCTTCAAGGTAAAATTACTAAACACACACTTGAGAGTGAGAGAGAGAAGAAACAAGCATGTACCTTGTTTCTTTCTATGATAATTTTCCAAGTTTTGATCACGCCTCTTTTGTTCTTCTTCTTTTGACAATTTTCGTTGAGATGCATTTTTTCTTTTCCTTTGTTGTCCCATTTTCTTCTTCAACTTAAAGATGACTCTAAACAATTCCTCTACCAACTTAGTTAAATTATCCTCCAAATTTTTCCTTGATTGATAAAAATGAAAAGTTGCCCAACTCCAATATTTGCCTCCTTGATAAATGTGCAAAAACTTCTCCAAAATCTGCGGTCCAAGTGAATCAAAATTATTCAAGTGTACATGGAATAACTAGATCCTCTAGTTTAAATGAATCAAGTAGTAAACAAACAAGTTATTTCATTGTGGAGTTTATTGAACATATTTAATTCATAGGTATACACAACATATCTAGTAATTTTAGAATTTTGTTAAATTGTCAAAAATGTATATTAGAGGTATAATTTGAGATTAGATTTTCATGAGTGCTCTTTGAATTTGATTTCAAGTTGGTTGTTGAAAATGTATAATAGAGGCCAGGTATAATTTGAATTAAATTTTTCTTAATTAAACATTTGAATTGAATTTCAAGTTACTTGTAAGAAATATAATGGCTCGATATAATTTGGATTGATTTCAAGTTACTTTATCAAAAGATTATATCTTGTTTCATAAACTCAATGGTTCATGTTGCTTAGATCATTTTTCAAAAATATTTGTGTGATCAACATGAATGAACTTAATTATAAAATGGCATTGAATTTCCCTAAAATTCTACTAGAGATCAAATGTATGGTAGATATAAAGGAAATGTAAGTTGTAAGAGGTCATAAAAAAGAAACATGTATGTATATTGAATATTTAAAAGCAATCCACATACATATTATGTGTAAACATGTTTTAAGCGATAAGCAAACACATGTACATATATGTAAAAGAATTCAATACATATAAACATAACACATATTATAAGCAAAGAGGCAAATGTATGTATATATCATATAGGAAAATATATGTACATATATCATAAAAGCAAAATGTAAATTAAAGATCATCTAATGTCGAATACTAAAGATCAAAAAACAAGAAAATGTATGTCTAGATCATATAAGCAAGTGTAAGAGATCATCAAATATCAAATACTATTTTAAAGATCATCATATATAATCAAATACACATGTGATAAAGATCATAAATCTAGAGATGCATGGCCTAATAAGAATGTCTACTCCTGGAGCCGAGATGGCCATCTGAATAGAGAGCGGTCACCCTTTCTGATGGATGTCTTTGACCTAAATAAAATTATTAGTACAAGATGTGTTAAATACATATAATTTTATTAAATACAAATTTTTATGAAAGTTATTTTAAATGAACTTGTATTTTTAAATATCAATCTACAACTTGTAGTATATGCACATAAATATATATTTTATGAAAACTCACATGTCCACTGATAGAAGATTCATCCACAGAGTCACATCGATCATGCACACGATCTGGACCAAGGCTAGGAGTGATATGGGGTATGTCCACCTGTAACAATATATATACACATATATATCAACTTAAATGAATATCTAGTTAAAAAGAAATTTAAAAAATAATGAAAAAAGAATTGAAACATGCACATGCACACATACATGCACATCATCTGATATCAGATGACCTAAGTCCTCTGAAACATTCACCTCCACCATATGGACCAAACGATCAAGCAACGAATCAATATCTACATCCATCTGATCTATCCCATGTCGTTCCAGAAATGATGAATGTAGAGGACTATGAAGGTGAGATGGCACCGGTGAACTAGAACCAATCAACATATCTGTAAAACCCATAGTCTGTGCAGCTACCGTATGAACTGTAGGTGGATTTTGATGCGAACTAGTGGTTGGTTGAGAGTGATGGGATCCTAGAACTGAACGACCTCTATGTCTCAAATGATCTCTAACATGCTCTATACCGATCCCATTGTCTGATGCAATATGGGCATATGCCTCCAACAGGTCCTCAGCCAAACAATGTAGAGTCATGCGTACCATATCTCCCGTAAGTGCATCAAGTTGTGTAGGAGTAGGGATTCTGGTCATTGTAAAAGGATCCATGGTGGTCCACAATGCTGAAAATGGTGTGGATTGGGAATGTCTAGATATCAAATACTGACCTACACGATCATCATATATCCTAGTGGTGGTAGCCGCAATGTCACCTACAGTGTCAATTGCTTCCTTTTGGGAAGCAACAACAACCTCATCTGCTATGGGGGCTAGAGCTGGGGTGAGAGCAGGAGACCTATCACCAACTAATACCCTAAACATTGGGGGTGGTCTATCTGCTCGACGATAGGTGGGCCTATCAGCAATCCTACCACGCCCCTGACCAACATATGGTGGAATGTCTAGGTGGTGCTTTGGGGCCAAATGGACCTCGACATACAAGCTGTTGAACAAGATGCAATGGAATCGGTCATTGTTTGGGTATATACCGTAATGTTGCTAGAAATGGAGTGGGTGAATCAGTAGAGGCCACTGGCATGATCCCGACACATCGGTGACCTGGTATCCTAACCTTAGCACATTTTGATAAGAATGAAGAAACAAGTGGCACTATCATTTCTTTGGTGACACTATCTTGTATTTGTTTAGGGGAGCGTCACCATGCTTTGCTTCCATATCGCGGGAAAGAATACTTGAATCACTCTGTCACGAGGAATATGCACTAGTCCTCTCAAAGTTCATCTTTAGTTTTTCTAGACTATGCAATATTAGCCATGTAGTTCATATCCCCAGGTTTGCACCTTGTGCTAATGAATCTCTCAATTTTTTTATCTCATTACTAGTATTTGTAAACAAAGAATTCAGCACAAGTGGAACATGATCTACATTTTCCATGTTATATATATATATAGTACACCTAAAAAAACAATGAGACTTTGGTAAATAATATATCTAGATAAAGAGAATACAAATCTAAAATAGAACTTGTAATAATTCATCTACTCATCAATAGTATTTTCATACTATTAATAATTTAAAAATAATTGGAAGACAACTATAATCTATAACATAGCATCCTTAAATGGTTCAAATTTTAAAGCGATGAAAGAAGAATAAGAATCACAGATTAAAATTATAAAATCATTTGAAAATAATTGGGGATAAAATGTTGAAATCTAATGGTTGTTAACATAAATCAAGACTTCAGAGTTATATAGCCTTGAGAACATCAAAAAAATATAGAACATCAAAAATGCATCATTAAATGTATATTAACATCATCTGCACTCTAATTAAAAACATTAAAAACAACACGGAACACAAAGAGATGAAATTAAAAAGTTCCAACTAATGATGTTATAATAATCCTCCCCAAGTTGATCCTCTCATCCCAATCATCATACTTAATGTTTTGGTACTTGAATGTGTTGGTACTTGAATCATGTTTTGGTACTTAATGTTATGTTTTTTAAGAGGAAGCATTTTCTCTTTCTATTACCATAAAGATTATTCTTGTTTTTGTAACTTGGTATTTCTATTTGTAGATTTTCAACTTTTTATTATGTAAATCATTCTTTGATACCCAAGTAGTCTAAATGTTTTCTTGAATCTTATTTAGTTTTTAGATTTAAGTGCTTTCTCATTGTCTAATTTCTTAATCAAATCTAAACATTGTTCGATCCTTATTTCCTTCTAATACCAAAATAATCCTCTTTTCCTAACTATAAGAAGTCATAGTTCAATCCCACCATGGTTGTGAATCAAGCTAAAATTGGTATGATTGGGAATATGCATGATACTAAATTTATCATAATGGAGAAGAATCATTTGACCATGAGGCCCTTGTTGAGAAAATGGGAATCAAGATATAGCTTTGAATTACTTTTGGCACTTTCTTTAAGGATGTACAAATTTGGCTAGTAATGGCTAATCTAGTGCAGTAGGTTAGTCTCCTTCATATACTATGTTGATTAATAAGCCATGTGGAAAGAAAGTACTTAAAGTTAAATGGAGTAAAGGATAGAAACAGCAATCCCTTTGAGAGTGATGTACTTAGAACATAAATCTAAGCTTCTTCTTCATGTGTTCCTCCTTATTGTTTTGCTCCTATCTATCTTATAGGTTTATTTCTCCTTCACCAAATCTCTAGGAATTTATCCTCTCCTTTTCCTGGAATCATCATGGCACTTATTATAGTGCACATAGTTCTCTTTGTCTCCACATTTAGTTCTCATTAGTTTTGTTTACATTTTATATTTCCCTCCTTTGTGATATTCCTCATGATTCTTTGTCACTCCACACTCATTTATTATGTCAAACAAATTCATACCACTTTGATTTCTCATCTGCCACTTTCATTCATGTCCTGAATCCTAGGTGGCTCTGTCTACACTTGACATTAATGTTTAAAGGCTTGTTGAGATGAAAAGTAATGTTGATTCCTTACCTAATGGAAACAAAAAAAGACATACATATAAAAATCAAACACAATTCAATTTCTATTAAAAAATTTACATATCCATTTTGTTTGGTTTTGGTCCCTAGATTTGAGATGCAATGTTAAAGGAGATCCCATGACACATTCAAAGGTTCTTTAGTGCTACATATTTGGATTTTGTGTATGATGATAAGTTATTGGCTAAGTTCTTCCCATGAAATTTAATAGTATTATCTCCATTTGGATTATTTTTAATATTGGAATTGGCCAATGCAAATATTGGGAATGTTAGATTGAAGTTTATTATTTTTAGATTTTTGTTGTAAACAAGGATCGACTTCAGTATACTTGTTCATGGCTGCATGTACAGAATGAGATAGATATAAGAACTAAAGTTGTTAGAGGCTACCACACTTAATTGGATCTTCCTAATGCTTCATCCTACATCCCATCTTACCACATATGGGAGATTTAGAAAGAAGAATTATTTCCAAAGGATGAAGTAAAAAGTAAAATGACCAAATTGTACAAACTATACATTAAAATGTTTCTAATATAATTATGACTCCTAAAGCCTCAACTTTTCCTTTAGCAAAATGTGCTTCCAAGAATTTACTTAGTGCTTGCATGATTACGCTTCTTCCTCCTATTAGGCCATTAGATAAATATAAGGTTATTCCCAAAGATATAATGAGAAAGAATTTTGTTATTAAATTGTAGAGTTAATTGTAATTATACTCAACATTTTATGGGATTAAGGAATAATTGATTAAGGATTTGATTCATTAAAAAAAAAAATAGGTTGAGGGGGTTAATACTGGGGTCAATCCTTCAATTGTTCCTCCTAATGAAAATTCAAATATTTTACACTAAATAAATCTAATAAAATGGTTTTATATGAGGGTCATGAGATTGAGGTACATATACATGTTGACGAGCTTGAAATCATTGATTCACCTATGTATGTGAGGAATGATTTGTTGGTATTAATAAAATTATAAAGGGTACTTATTCTTCTTCTTATGTACTAGTAGTGATTGACATGGAAATTTCTATGGACTAACTAGTATTCAAACTTAGGACCTCCCATTTGGTGTTAGGATGCTCTACTATTGAGCTAATGACTCACATTGTGATGAATCTTTTTATGACTTAGGTGTGTATCATTTCTCCAACACACTCCCTTGAGCCACAACATAGGTGTCAAATGCACCTAGCTTGGCTCTAATACCATACAAGAATACCAATTATGAGGACCTCCTATAAAAATATGACATGAAAAACCGTGAACAATATTTAAAAGATAATCCATAGTCTATCTTATTATTTATGCATATTTTCTAGGACCACCTATGCCCAAAACACAAAATGGTTTTTTGTAAATACACCAATTAGATCTTATAAAATGCATTACTAAGATCAAATTATATGGTAAATTAAATATAATTAATGATTACTTTTTCTTTTAGTATGAAAGAGGTTAAATTCCAATATATGTTCTAGTGGGCTTGATAGAGTGACAAGGTGGAGTGATTGTTGTAATGAAGAACTTGCTAGGAAAGCTAACCAAGTTAAAATGTACACCTATACATACATCATTGTGGTAATATAGACCTATGTCATAAAACACAATTGAATCCTATTAGTTCCAAAGTATTTTAGCAAAGAAGAGATAGAGGAATTTCCAACATGAGGCATAATTCAATCATAATATAATAAAACCATTATTCCATAGTTCTATGTATAAATGGACTGTTGTAGAGGAAAAGATACACATTTAATTTGCAAGGCATAACTCAACAATATGAAAACATATAGTAGAATATTGTACATTATTCTCAGGATTTTTTCTTATTTGTGAGAAATGCAAACCTTCCATGCTAATTTTCTCTAAAACACACAAATATAGGGTGCAGTGTAATATCCCACCCTTTCCTAAATTTTTCCATAGCTAGTGATATGATAATATCCCAACAACTCTATGAATTTTAAAATTGAATGTTATGGACTATATTAAAATTATTTTGTGGACTAATAAACTAAAGAATATTCTTGATATTTAATGACACGTCTCTTGAGAAAAACAATGATTTAATATCTTATGAGTATTAAATTAGATTATGAGTATAATTTAAAGAATTGTAGTCATGATTTTGTAATTGTCATGTAATAGACATAAATATCATTCCTTTTGTTGGTAAAACTACATATTTAGAGTAATATTATGAAGGTTAAATTTAAATGGTTTATCTAGCACTCAAATAATCATTCTAGACTAATAGTTGATTTAAAATTTCTTTTACAATGATTATTGATTATATTTAATAAAAAATACTTGATATTCCCACCAAGTTATTAAGGGTGCAAATCAACTATTGACATGTACTAAACTATTGCAAACAAGGTAAATATATATAGTAGGAGTATCAACTAATGGTGAGGCACTTTAAGTCTAATCAAACATACAATATACCAAATAATATTAATGAAATAGTGGAGAAAATAAATAAATATTCAAACCTCATGAACACTAGAATTATAATATGGAGAAACCCTTTCCAAAAATCCCACTACTAAAGAGATATGAAACTTTTATTAATATTCATAACAAGATTATAACAATCCAATCCACTCAATCTTCTTTAGTCTAATGTTTTGGCTATTTCTACATAACACTATTTAAACCTTATGTCATACATTAAATTATATATAGAGCAAGGGAAACAAGAAATGATCACTTAATTTATGTAATGAGTGGAAAAAAATCATGGTCCACAAGAAAAGAACCCATGCCCCACTATGCATTGGAACATGTACACAAAATATAAACGAACTAATGATATAGGACCTTAAATCCCATACCCTTGATAGTAACCACTCCCAATACTAGTGCTTTATGATGAAGATGTCAACTACAATAAGTCTCATCTATTATGAAAAGATGCTCCACTCTTCCCAATGTAACTCCTAATACAATAATCATCACGATCTCCTTATTTAATTTTATTATAATAATATCTTGAGCCCATTGCTTACCTTTTCATTTTTTCTCACATATCACACTATAAAATTTTGGAGCTCATTTTCACTTTGCGAGAGTCTCTCGAGGGTTTTAATGGTGTCCAAATTGATATTTTTAGCTTAATGCATCAAACTCATTAATATTTTTAATTTTAAGAAAATATTAAAATCAAAGCTCTAGACTGTAATTTATGCCCTTTAGAAAGAATTTAGAAAAAAACAACATTAAAGATAAGATTTTAAGTGAATGGAACACTAATCCCAACTTACACCAACCAAGTACAAATGGGTATTTAGCTTCATGGAGATTCATTCATGGTTGGTGATGGTGCATGAGTAGGCTAATAGAGGAAGAAAGACCATATGTTCATTAAGAAGAAATTGGGAGAAAAAATAAACTAAGTTTAAATTTGTAATGATAAGAGGATCTTGATTGAATTATATATATATAGTTCATATGAGAACCAAGGATAACATACTAGAGTAAATAAGCTTCGATAATAAAGGAATCTTGTAAGTATGGGGAAGAAAAATATATCAAACTAAATGCACTACCAAAAGATCGATCAATTGGGATTTTTTTATAGGAAAGTGTGATATTTAATTGAAATCCTAATGTATTAATGTTGTATCTTCAACAATCTTGGAATGAGTACTTGGATGCCTATGTTGTCAAAATATATTATTATTTTACTATTAGTTCTCCTCATGTTGAAATTTCCATGAACTATTTAGGATGCAAATCTCCACCACTAAGCTACCCACCCACTTTATGACAAGTCAATTTACGATTTAGGTATGCTAATTTTTTTGACACCTTCTTCACATTGTGAGATATTACCAAATAATTATAATGGTCATTTGGTTTTGTGTGGATCATGAACCATGTAAGGGTGTTTTTATTGATCTTACCAATAAAATGTATGCATTGAATAATTTTTGTTTTATCATCATTTTATCAACACACATATGCATATTTGAGGGTTTATTTAAAATTGACTAATGATATGTTGATTGAAACTATAGGATACATTATTTTACCTTAATTTTTTGGTCTAAAAGATGAGGGAAGTTCTTATTCT